>PVIW01002024.1:0-246146 GCA_004026585.1 Noctilio leporinus | reverse complement strand
TGACTAGTGATGTTGAGCATTCTTTCATATGCCCCTGGGCCCTTTGTATATCTTCCTCAGTGAGTTGTCTGTTCAGGTCCTTTGCCCATTTTTTAATTGGGCTGTCTGTCTCCCTGGTGTTGAGTCGCATTAGTTCTTTATATATTTTGGAGATCAGACCCTTGTCTGAGGTATCATTGGCAATTATGTTTTCCCATACCGTTGGTTCCCTTTGAATTTTGCTGATGTTTTCTTTAGCTGAACAGAAACTTTTCAATTTGATATAGTCCCATTTGTTGATTTGTTCTTTTATTTCCTTTGCCCTTGGTGAAGTATCAGTAAACATATCTCTCAAGTTTCAATCTAGGGGTTACTTGTTATATCGGAGCTCCTGGACCCCAAGCTCTTTTTCTGAGCTCCTGCCATGGCATCTCTCTTGCCCCTTATTGTCCATCTGGCTACTCTTAGTGGAATAGTGACTGCAGGCTGAAAAAGATCCAACATTCCCAGACAAAAGAACAAATTCAAAAGGCTACAGCTTGTAAGACTTGAGCTCATCTTAATGCTACCACTAAATTTTGTACAGACTGTTCATTCTCTAGCAACATTTTTTTAAATAATTATGACAGAAACAGTCACACCGAATGAAATGTTACCACTTTGAGGATGCTATGGTAGGGGAGAAAAACCTTGCTCCTCTTTCCTCTTAGGTTCAGTACCTGGGGCCCTGTCAATTAAACTAACAAAAGCTAGATTAGCAGCAGAAAAGGCATACAAATTTTATTTGAGTTTAATATTTTAATATATATACACAGGTCTCACAAAGAAGGAAGTGAATACCTAAGGAAACAGCCAGTCTGAGAGCTTATATACCATTTTAATGAAGAGCAATAAACATGTGGGGAGGTGAAAAGGGAAAAGAAAGGGGTTTGGATTTACAGGTGTGGTAAATTGTGGAGAGGTTAACTATATGAGGACACAAATGGAAGATAAGGGCTATTTCAGGGAATTATGTTTTATGTGGACTCCAGTTGGTGTCATCCCAGTAATAAGAATTGTCCAGTCTCCTCTTCCTGGTACAGGTGGTGATGGAAAGGGACCACCTCCTCAAAGGAAAATTGATGCCATGCCTTTAGGCAGAAAGGAGTGGGTAAAGTTTGCTTGTGTCCGCTGTTTCTCAGTTCCCTCCAAAGCGGCGTATTTTAGGGTGGCCTACGTGAATCTCCTTTGTAATCTTGTTTAACATTCCTTTTACCAGTGAGAAAACTTAGTACCAGAGAGAGTACTCATGGGTCACTGAGGCAGAGCCAGACCTGGAACCTTGTTTTACCTTTCCCCTTGGCTGGCCGCTGTACCCTTTGCAGGCATCACACAACAGTACACAGGGATTGCTCATCCAGATCCTGCCCCTTCCTTCCTGTCCCTCCTCCCCAGGGTTCCACAGAGAGCCAGTGACTTACTTTCCTGAGCCTCGAGTGAGAAGAGCACCTACCAACAAGGGAGGGTATACAGATGAAATTTAAACAAGGTGTACGTTAAGAACCTGGCCCAGCATGAACTTAGGTATTTTATTGAAAGTCTCCAAGCCTGTTCATCCCATCTGTTAAAAAAAATAAAGATAATGATTATATACCTCATAGGTTCCTTCTGAGAATAAAAAGAAAAATAGAAGGTTCCATGCATAGTGTCAAACACATGCAAACCCTCCCGAAGTGACAAAAGCTGCCCCTACCAGCACCATGACAACAGCTCGGTAGATGTCACCTGAGGCAGCAGTGACCACTGGGAGCCCACGTGGCATGTGGGAGAAAGCCGCTCTACCAAACAGGCCCACCAGCTTTTCTGGGGTCAGGCAGCTCTGGGGAGCTCTATGCATTTGTGTTCCACGCAAAGCTCCCTCAGAGGTTCCATTCATGACAGACCTTCATGCCTTCAGGTAAAGGTGCTTAATACATGCTGCATTCCTTTCTTAAATGACCCAATTCCTTGACTCTCATGGAAATTCATGCCTCCTTTCTTTTTGTCATTTTAATTCAGCATTTATTGAGTACCTGATAGGTGTAGATACTGTAGCAGACATTAAGAAGGATGCAGAGAGCTTCTTTACAGCCAAAACCACACCATCTTTATTAATTCACCAAAATGACTTAACACAAAGAGGAAGAGGAAAGGCACCCACTATATGTTCTCTAGGCCTTTTAGAAAACATAGACTTTTTCCTTTAGCCACAGACATGCGAATCTACAAGACAGGTGATATTGTAGACATCAAGGGAATGGACACTGTTCAAAAAGAAATGCCCCACAAATGTTACCACTGTGAAACTAGAAGAGTCTACGATGTCACCCAGCATGCGGTGGGCATTGTTGTAGACAAACAAGTTAAGGGCAAGATTCTTGCCCAGAGAATTAATATACGTATTGAGCATATCGAGCTCTCTAGAAGTCAAGATAGCTTCCTGAAGACAAGTGAAGAACATAATCAGGAAAAGAAGGAAGCAGCCACAGAGAAAGGTACCTGGGTTCAGCTGAAGCACCAGCCTGTCCACACAGAGCAGCGCATTGTGTGAGAACCAGGGGGAAGGAGCCTGAGCTGCTGGAACCATTCCCTAGGAGTTCATGGCCTGAAAAGTGTGAACAAAATAAGAGGCCTGTGTACTGATAAAACAATAGGAAGGAGCAGGGAGGAGCAAGCATGGTTTTCATTCTCAAAGAGCTCATGGCTGAGGGGGAGACAATGACAGGTACAAAGGAAAAGGAATCCTAGGTTCTAGATGTGGCTATAGAGTCCTCTGGGGTCCAGATGGAGGATGTGACATCTGGCCCAGAAATTGATAGTTGATGGGGGAAGGTGCTTGAGCTGATTCTTAATGAGTGGGAAGGGTTTTCAGTAGACAATAGAGGGGCAGAGAGGCTGGGCATGGCAGGCAGTATACAACGTAGAACAATCTGATTTGCCAGGAACTCGGAGGAGAGCAGAAAGTGAGAAGGGAAATAGAGCGGGGGTGGTATCAGAGGACTGCCGATAGCATGCTCAGAATTGGGACTGGACTTAGCGTTTTCAGGAGAGCTGCACTGGAGGGGCAGTAATCCGTCTGCAGTGTCAAGTGAATTAAAGGGAGCACCTTCCTGGGAAGCTATTGGAGCAGTGCTGGTGAGAGATAACGTGGGTGTGGCGATGGAAGAGGAAGCATGTGGTAGGTAGGGCACTGTCTCCTACCTCCAACCACCTGGAGTAGATGTTTGGGAGGACGCTTTGATTCCGGGTTTGTTGGGAACATTTGCTTAACTGCTGAGGTGCAGATCTCTGTGTAGGTATTTCATAGAGCTTCCAACAGCCACTCTTGGAATGTAGCAGAGCAGCACTTAAATGTAATGCTCCTCAAGTTCAGATTTGAGCCCTTGGGGTTAGAACTTTATACATTTTAGAGATAGATACCCCCACCCCAAGGGGAGACATACCCCTGATTTCAGGGAGAGAAGGGGGCCCATAAGCTTTTTTGTTTTGATGGGTTTTTTAAAGATATTTACTTATTTTTAGAGGGGAAGAGAGGAAGAACAAGAAGAAGAGGAACATCAGAGTGTGAAGGAAACATTAATCAATTGCCCCTCACATGCATCCCAACTGGGGACTGGGCCCAAAATGCAGGTGTGTCCCCCAACCAGGAATGGAATTGGCAACCTTAGGTTGCTTTGTGGGATGATGTCCAACCAATGGAGCCATGCTGGTCAGGGCCTGACTAAGGTTTTTAGAGGTTAAGTTGTAGCCTCAAGGCCACAGAACTGTGAGTAATTTTGGGGGTCAGCATAGGGCTTTGTCCTGTGCTATGAGCTCTAATTGAACTGAGTTTGACACCCACAGTGGGGATTAACAGAGGAGTATTCTGTTACTTGAAGGTTAGAAATGTGTTGCTCACCAAGCCCATGCTATTCACACAGCAGGGCATGGGTGTGTGAGTGCGGTAAATGCAGCATGACCCTTGGACTTTCCTGGATGAGACTGCAGATTCCTGCCTTTGCAGGCTTTGTTCCTACATGAGACAAGAGGCATGGCCACAGAGGGGGCATTATCGCTTCAGTCCCAGGGCAGGACTTGGCTGAGATCTATAACTTTGTAATGTCAAAAGTCTCATCCCACCCTGGCTGGTAGCACAGTGGATAAGGTGCCGGCCTGTGAACCCAAAGGTCGCAGGTTCGATTCCCCAGCCAGGGCACATAACAAGGTTGCAAACCAGGTCTCCAGTCAGGCCTGTAGCTGGAGGCAGGTGAAATGCAACCATACATTGATGTCTCTCTACCTCTTTGCCTCTCTCCTTTCCCCTCTTTCTAAAAATAATGAAATAAAATATTAAAAAAAAAAAAAAAAAGTCTCATCCCACCTACTCCCATGTGCAGCAGATTCAAAGCTGACATGTCATGGAACAAGTTCTCTTAGAAGCAAGATGGCCCTGGGACAGGATGGCTCTGGGTCTCAGGGTATCTCAGATCCTCCTGCTGCTGCTGCTGAGGAGACACTATTTCTCTTGAGTTAGGAGGAAAACATTCATTGCTCCTTCTCGCCACTATACCCCTTCACCAAGAACCTATTTCTTGAAAATCCCTTCCCAGTGGCTAGCTCTCTGGCCCTTGGTTTAGTTGGCTGATGTTGTTAGGTTGAAATAGCACAGAGGGGTTTCCTGATTTGGTGGAGGAGAGAGCTAATTTTAATGACCTTATGTCACATCAAGCTTGCTTCTTGTTTTTATTGGAATCTCTACTTAAAAGTAAACTAGAAGCAATCTGAGTGGCTCGTGTTCTCCAGACATGGAGCTCCCAAAGCTCAGAATTCATGTCTTGCTTTTGCTACTAACTAACTCTGTGACCTTATTTCCTCATTAATAAAATAAACAGATTGGGTGACGCTTAGAGTCTGCGGACGCTGGCAATGGGTGGCCAGAACCTGACCCTCATGTTGTTTTTGTGTGACCTAAACAGTGTTTTATTCTCTAACTAAATTTAAAGATCTCTAAACTGGGCAAGCACTCAGTGATTAGCCATAGGCCCCACCCCTCACATCAGGTCAGTTTGACACATTTCTTATCTGCCTGGTATTGGACTCAGCCTGCCCTTGTGCATGTTTCCTTATAGCTGGTAGAGTCAAGAACTGAATTTCTTTGCACCCTCAGGTCTCTTATGCTTCGACCTGACTTGCACTTTGGACATTGGAAGAAGAATTTTCTTCAATGGAAAAATAAAGAAATAATATGTCAGTAGACCAACAGGTGTTATAAGCTATAATATAGCTTTGTTTTGTTTTATTTTTATGTGCTAATACTGCAAGGAGTTGTTAATTATGGTGTCTCAGGATTAATATGTGTGAAACTCTACCTATAGTTTTCAAAATGTGGTCCCTGAACCAGCAGCATCACCTGGGAATCTTTTACCCATATAGATTGTGAGACCCTGCCTGGACCCCTGAAGGAGAATCTCCAGGGGTAAGGCCCAGGAATCTGTGTTTTGTCATCTCTAGAATGGGTGGTAAAATAATACCTACCATGTAGGGTTATTAGAAGGATTAGATAGAATATTTGTAAAGTCCATCCTTAAACTTGGGACTCATCAGAGTCACTGTAGGGTTTTTTAATACAAATGCCTGGACCCAACCCCCATTTTCCATTCAGTGGGCCTGGAGAAAGGGCCCTAAGAACATCGTTCCAGAGACACTGTCCTCTATGTGATAAGTCATCAGGCAAATCTTGGGGAAGTGAGAAGCATAGGAATGGCTATTTTGTATAGGGTGGTCAGGCAGAGCTTCCCTGAGACAGTGACACTTGGGCAGAGACCTGAAAAAAGAGAGGAGGGAGCCATAGGACTTTCCTGGAAGGGTACTCCAGGCACAGGGAACAGACAGTAAGTGCTGTAAGGGGACCAGTGGGCTGAAGTGGAGTGACCACCGGAATAGTGGCAGGCGATAAGCTCAGAGGAGTAAGGGAGGGGTGGTAATCATAGAAGAGCTTTGGTCATTTGCTCTGAGTGCTTTGGAGTCATAGGAGGGTGATGTGACGTTTGAAATTATTCATTATCCAGAGTGCTCATGACTATACTATAGAGTACCGCCTCTTCTGAATTAAATTTATTTCCGGGTAAAGAAATAGCCATCATTGGTGAAAAAACTTTCTTCTTTAAAAAATAATTTAAGGTGGAAAAAATGCACAATGAATGATGGAATTACAAAATCCAATCACCATTTCTCACCCCCTAATGAAATAATGGCTGTGGGCATTGATCACCAGAGGATGCTAAACCCAGCAGGGAAAATATAGATGAGCAGCTCCAGGGTGGGCGCTGAGATGCCAGCACTTGAAATCCTTGATTTACCTTAGCATCAGTTGAAGTTGGAGTGCCTCCAGGGTGCTGCTGTGTAACTAACTGACCCATACATGAACTGTCCCACATGGTTTTTGCAACAACACGCTGCCATGGGGGCTTTTCTAGATTGAAGGAGGCCTAAGACATGTGCAACATGTAGATCTTGTTTGGACCTGATTTGTTTAATAGAATAATAAAGGAACTTTTTTGAAGTCACTGAATAATTTGAACACAGACTGGATATTAAGTAATATGAAAGAAGAATTAATTCTGTTAGATGTGATGATGGCATTGTCTTTGTGAAAGAAAATGCCCTTTTGTAGAGAGACATATATTTATATTTAGAAGTGAAATGACATGATTTCAAGAATTTGATTTAGGTTATTAAAGGAAAGAGTGAAAGAGAAAAGAGGCAGAAGAACCAAGAGAAGCACAATATTAATAATTGTTGAGCTTAGCAAATGATATATAAGTAGTTATTAAACTACTGTCTTCTCTGTGAATATATGAATTTCTAAAAGAAAAGTTTTTTTAATGCAAATGCAAGAGAAGATAGAAAGGTAAGAAACTAAAAAAGGAAACCTTGTTTAAGTTGCTAATAATTCTTCCCTGTGTAGGAAAATTACGCTGAAAAATGAAATGCATTTACTGTCATTAGATGTTACATAGTAATGATACTGTGAACTCTTGTTGAAATATATTCTATTTGTCATATACACTACCCCTAATTTCCTGATTGCTGGCCAAGCTCATGAAATAAACACAATATTGACAATACTGATGATGAGAAGTAGAAGTTGCGTAATGTTCACTGCATCTGACATTTGGGGGAAGCTGAGTGGCATCCTGTTGTGGGGCAGAGTTGGAACTTCACTTCCCTGACAGTTATATCCAAAGGCTGTAACTGTTGATTCGCAGAATGGATAGTGCCGGGGAAAGCGGGGACTGAGGACTGTTACTTTGGAAGCAGCTACTGGAAAACCTGGATGTTAATTTCCAAAGTATGTTCTTTGGGGGGAATGGGTGGGTGGGGAGGGGGACAGAGGGGAGCAAAAAGGGGATGAATGTAATACAACAACAATAAAATTTATAAATAAATAAATAAATAAATAAAGTATGTTCTTAACCCTACGACCATAAGACCACCCACGTTCTGTGTCTGCTCCTTCACTTAACTTGGAAATGCTCAGCAGATTTGAAATGCAAAGACTTCCACAAACTTGAAGTTATTCTGATACTTGAAGTCATTTCCCTTGTTGGATATTTATTCTCTTATTAAATATAGTCGACTAGCCCTGGCTAGTGTGGCTCAGTAGATTGAGCACCAGACTGTAAACCCAAGTGTTACTAGTTCGATTCCCTGTCAGGGCACATAACCAGGTTGCAGGCCAGGTCCCCAACCTGGAGGACCCAGCTGGACAACCAACCATACATTGATGTTTCTCTACCTTTTTTCCTCCATCCCTTCCCCTCGCTCTAAAAATAATAAATGAAATCATAAATAAATAAATAAATGAAGTAGACTAAGTGATATTAAATTCTTAAGTGTATACTACTGAACATCATTCACTGTTTTTAAATAGAAGTGATTGCTGAGCAGAGAGATTAGTATTGAAATCCCTATTCTTCATTTTGAATAATAATGATATTAGTTAAAAGAAAAAAAATTAAGGTGATAGAACTTTTCTGGAAAGGAAACTGAACTTTATGTCTCATATTGGGTAGCTGGGTTTTATGGTTACCAGATTTTACCAGCATATGAATATGTGGACCATGAGCTCCATGTAAGACTGGATTATTTGTGTTTACATACTGATTTCAGCCACCCTGACTCTAACTGGTTCCATGGTAGAAATCTAAGGAACAAGGAATGCAGGTAAAGTGACTGCACTAGACAGGAAGAATCCATTACACAGTTGTGCATTTGATAGGTATCTGAGCCCCTGTGGTGTGCGGACAGTGGCAGACACCTTCCGTGGCTCTGAGGAAGAGGCTGAGCATGAGCAAAGCTGAGGAAGTCTCCCCTCCTTAGCTGTGTGATCTTGGGCAGGTCATTTAACTACTCTGAGCTTCATGATCCTCTTGTGTAAAAAGACAATTAAAAACAATACCTACACCATAGAGTT
The DNA here is from genome assembly GCA_004026585.1 of Noctilio leporinus. Classification (NCBI taxonomy): domain Eukaryota; kingdom Metazoa; phylum Chordata; class Mammalia; order Chiroptera; family Noctilionidae; genus Noctilio; species Noctilio leporinus. The sequence goes on along the minus strand of PVIW01002024.1, from coordinate 237,694 downwards.
TTTAGGCAAAGTAAGTGAGTTTAATTCATGAAAATGCCTGCTGATGGTGCGGCCCCACAGCAAGAAGAGTTGTTACTTAGCCCAGCACTGGAGACATGGTAGGTACTCAGCAGCTCATTTATTCGGTACTTCTGCATCTGAGCATTGAAGTGTCCATGTCCCTGGGTCTGCCAGACACTGGAATGTGATTGATAGGAAATATTTAAATCTTTGTAGTTTATATTTTCCCTTGCTCTAAATGAAGAAAAAGCCTTCAGACTGTTCAGACCATCCCTTTAGGTTGGCAGGCCCTAAATTAAGAGGAGAAAGCATTTTCCTATGGGGAAGAGAAAATTGGAGCTCTTGTGATAATAGCAACCTTTTAGTCATACCCTGAAATGCTATTTGAGTCAACATAAATGGCAATTTCAAGGCCCTCTTGCTATAATAAGGAATTTCACAATCCCATGTCTAGTTTGTAGGATTCCTAGGGTCCTATGTCCTTGGCCAGAGCAGTAATTATGAAGAGGCACATTCACATCCAGGCCCAGCTCAGCGAGTGGCAGGAAGGACGTCAAGTGCAGTGGAGGAAATGGGCTCACAGGTGCCCGGGCACAGGGGACCAGTTAGTTGAAGCTCTGGAGGTCTTTCCTTTGCTGGGTGTGACCCAAGTGGCTCATATTCTGCTTGGAGGGGCCTCCGCCAGCCTGGGCTTCCATGTGGGCATCAGCAGCCCTGAGGCTGAGAGGGAGTCAGGCTGGAGGCGGCAAGTGCCCAAGTGAGGCAGGGAGGTCCGAGGATGCCGTGAAGAAGGCAGGGCTTTCTTCCATTCAGCGGGCAAGTTCTACTCCAGGGTTGCAATGCACTTCTGAGCTGTTTGATTAATGAAAGAGGAGGGCTGGAAGAGGAACGGGAGAGTAGGCTCAGTCTGGAAGGATAGTAAGTTTGACAAAGTGGCCCCTGTGGGTGATGTGTGTACTTGCCACAGGGCTGTGCAGCATGGGGTCAGTGGCCAGCAGCCTTCGTGTGGGCGTGTCCCTTTGCAGGCAGCCAAGCCATTCAGCAGTGTCCTATATTTTTGATGGGTTTCTCATTCTCTGGGTAATCCAGGAATCCAGGAATACTGTTTCATTGCGGTGCTTACTTACAGTTTGGGGAGATGCCACCCTCTCCTGAGGCTGTCTCAGTGCCCTCCCCCAGTAAGCTGTTCCGGCTCTTCCTGTGTGGAGCAGTGTCCAGGCCCAGCAAAGCAGTGTGGCCAGGGAAACTGTAAGAACTGGCTTTTCTCCCTAAGTACAGTGTACAATTAAAGGGTTCTGAATCCTTGCTGAGCTTATTAGGGAGAGTGAGTGCTTTCATCAGCACAGAGGCCTGTTTCTTCTACTTTCAGGCCTTTCTGATTCTTTGGTGGAATCTGGTCCAGGAATGTGTGAGGGGGAGAGGAGGTCTGGGTGTGAGCTTCCTTGTTAGGATGAAACACCACACGGGGAAGTGGGTGGCAGGAAGAGAGGGACAGCTGGTGCTCCCCACAGCCTCCATTGGACAAAGACCCTTACCCAGAAGAGACTATTCTCCCTTTCAAGTAACGTCATCAGCTTTCCCTGAATAGCAGAAGCTATTGAAAAATAAGAATCCTGTCATTTGGAGCTTGTACACACCATATCATTCTGGCAATTTGCCTAAAACACAGGACAATTTAAGTCCCATGTGGAAGAACTTGATTCCCTGGAGCTAGTCTCTTAATGACATAGCCCACCCTGAGCCCCACCGAGCTGACCAAGGTCAACAAGGGTAGTAGCAAACAGGAAGCCTTCTACAGAGGTTACCTATGCACCAGCATGGAGTGGGTGCGATTATTGTCTACTTCTCAGGCCAAGAAACGGACCACAGAGAGGCTGAGTGACTTCCTCCAGCCTGGAAGAGGCAGGGAAGGAATTTAACCCCCGCTTTCCACCCACACTCAGGCCTCAGCCTCTCCCCTACAGAGCACATTTCTCGTGAATAGTCAAATTTATACACTCCTTTGTTAACTGGCCAACTCTGATCAGAAAAATTGTATGGGCTATTTTTTTAAATCCTCACTCAAGGATATGTTTATTGATTTGAGAGAGCGAGAGAAACATCCAGTGGTTGCGTCCCCTACGTGCCCTGACCAGGGACTGAACCCATAACCCTTTAGTGTATGGGACACTCAAGCAAACCACCTGGCCAAGGTGTGTGGGCTATTTTAGAGAAGTTACAAACACAGCAATTCCCCAAAAAATGCATACTTCAGCATGTACACAATTTTTTTAATATATAAGAAAGAATAAGGATTGTGTTTTACATACTATAAAAGGGTGGGACATGTTTTTTTAAGACTAGTTTCAAAACTTTTGAATTAAATAATCATGATTCCCAAATCCAGTGAATGGATAAGTATGTTATTGGGGGCTGAGGCGATAGGAGGAGAATGTTAAAACCTCATTCCCTAACTGGTATTTCTGGCAGGCAAATACCTTAGACGCCAAAGCAGGGGTGTGTTCTGCCAGCACAGAGCTCTGTCTCACACCCACCACCCTGGCCTGGAAGCCTCAGTGTGAGCATCCCAGCACCCAGCATGGCTCTTGTCCAGCTCTGCCTGCCAGTGCCTGCCGGTGCCCAGATAGGCTCTGTTTTATATGAACGGGGAATATTTTTTTAAATGAAGTTTTGTTAATGTAAACATTACTTGGTATTGAATAAGCAAAACCATCACCTTTTATTTATTTTTTTATAATTTGATGATTAGTTTTATTTTTTTAAATCCTCACCCAAGGATATATTTGTTGATTTTAGAGAGAAAGGGAAGGAGAGAGAGAGAAACATCAATTGGTCGCCTCTGTAAGCACCCCTGCCAGGGATTGAATGCACAGCCTAGGCATGTGTCCCGACTGCAGTTTGAACCTGCAATCTTTTGGGTGCCTGGGATGATGCTCCAATCAACTAAGCAACCCAGTCAGGGCCAAACCATAGGCTTTTAAAATCCATCAGGCCAAGCATGGGTGACAAAAAGTAAATGAGAAGACAGAGCTTTTGGTGTCGGTCAAAAAAGGTATTTTATATGTTGAGGTTCTTGGTGGACATGTTTAGAAATATTTTCTGGAAGGACTTTGGTTTTCTCTGTAATAGTCACCTGACTTTTGGGTTCATCTTGTAGCACTTCCCATGTAGGTCCCCCCAGAGGTACCCTGTCACCAGCCTGCGGAGCTTGTAGACAGAATGCCTGAGAGTTCCTGGTTCAGAGGTGACAGCGGAGCTGGATTCAGGTGATGGACCCCCCTGGCCCCACCGTTAGGTCTTGATGCCCTCAAAATCCTTTCTTCAGACCACATGGCTAATTTCACTAATCGTACTTCTTTTTAAAGATTTTAATTATTATTTTTAGGGAGAGAGGCATCAATGTATGGTTGCCTTTCACCTGCCCCCCAGCTACAGACCTGGCTGGAGACCTAGCTTGCAATCTGGTTACATTGTCCTGGCTGGGAATCGAACCAGCAACCTTTGAGTTCACAGGCCAGCACCTTATCCACTGTACCACCAGCCAGGGCACTAGTTGTGCTTGGATTGCAATGTAGTCCATATGCATATTAAGGCGTCTTAGCAGCTTGTGTAGGATCATGGAATTCCCAAGCTGGATGGGACCTTGAAGATATGTTTGCTCCCTTTTCAGATTGGCCCTCAAATTCCTGGTGGGTCAAAGTACCTTCTCCCTAACCTTTCTGCTGCCCTAACAAAGATAAAAGCCATCATGGTGTTTTCTTATTATTGTAGAATGTATGAAATTCTTTCCAAACTCTGAAGTTTAATGTTGACTCTTCAGCTTGCTTCTTTCTGCCTGGCGCCCCTCTGCCTGCGCTGCATATCCTTGCCTTGTTCTTAAGAGTTTTGTCATCTATTCTGAGGGACTCATCTAAGGGCCATACTCATACTTAACAAAGAGGGTAAGAATGACACCTGTTACCTTCATGGGTTTTGACTTAGATGCCCCCCTGAGCTTGGCAGTGCCCTGTGGGACTGGGAATGGCATCCACCTGCCCTGGGAAGAGAAGCAGGGCCAGACGGTGTGGGAAGGCTCGGTGGCTGGCAGGGAAAGCAGCTTCTGAGAGAGGGCTTGGGGGCCCTGTGTGGCCTGGGGTGCATGCAAGAAGCCTGACTGGCACAGCCAGAAAAACAGAACCAGGAGGAAACACATAGGAAGACATTATCTGAAAGGAACTGGCTTACGCGATTATGGGGGCAGGTGGGGCAGACCTCAAGTCCATGGGCCAGGCTGGCAGGAAGGGCAGCTGGACTCCAGGCACAGGGGGAAGCTGCCACCCATAGGCAGAATGTGTTTGGCTTCCTCAAGGAAGCTTCAGCTCTTTTTTAAGGCCTTGGAACTGATTGGGTCAAGCCCACCCAGATTGTCTGGAATCATCTATTTTACTTAAAATCAACTGACTATGGAAGACTGATCTACAAAATACCTTTACAACACCACCTAGGTAACTGTTGATAGACTACCTGGGAACTGGAGCCTAGCAACATGACATAGACCTTCATGACTTCGGGGAGTACCTATCCACTCTATGGTCAGCTGATGCCTCCCTTCCTCTGGTCTTTCTCTTTCCTTCATCACCTGAAATGACTGATCTGGGCAGCACTACTTTCTTTTCTTCCAGGAAAATTACAAGAATCTGAAGGCATCTGAGTCTATGCCCTACCACCCTGAAAGAGCCGAGCTCACCTGAAAGCCTCTGAAAGCCTCCTAAAAAATCTCGCACGCAGAGGGGCCTCAGGGCTGTTCCTACACCCTGTATGCTTGGACTGCTGTGGTCATAACCCCTTTTTTATTGGCCAAATGCCCCAATTAAGTCTTAATTACATGCTATTTAATTCTCATAACATTCAGTAATTACTCTGTTTATTGACAGAGACTATCAAGCTTATAAGAATAGCTGTTAAGCCTTCTCCATTAAGGTGTTAGGGGAAAAGTAATTTTAACAAAGGGGAATTTGGTGTGGTTTTTGAGGATTCACTTAGTTCTGTTTTTTAATTGACTGATTGTTTCTAGGTTTACAAGAATTTCTATGAAACATAATGAGAAGAAAGTATGAGCTGTCATCATAGGCTATTTCTCTTTCTCAGTCGTTCCCTGAAATTTACCAGGTCAGGTGAATAATAAAAAGGTCAAATGAGACCAAAGAATGACAGCAATAATTATATTATTATGTATGGTAATGATGCATAGTATTATTACTTACAAAAGCTAACATATAGCATCTACTCTGTTCAGCATCTACTGCTTAGCACAACAGCCAACTTTTACAGATGACAAAACTGAGACACAGAACTCCTAGGTGGCTGAACCAAGGTCACAAGTTTATAAGCACATGGGACAAGACCTGAACCCCAACTGTCTGGCTCCAGTTTCTAGGCTATTAACCATGCGGTGAAAGCACTGCATGCTAGACACTTGAGATATTTTTATGGTTGAATCTATGGTGCATCACCTAAGATGATCATTTTTTGTGACCTTTCATTGTTTTACATAGTGAAGAGGGGTGCTGCCGTAAGCGAAAATCTACTAAGATGACCTGAGGTCAGTCCTGTTGGCAAGGAAGGTAGCTCTAAGAAGTGTTACGACACTGCATATAGCCTGGGCTTTCCATGGCTGCTACTGAGCAGCTGGCAATTCAGAGCCATGGACACCTGCCTGTGGGTGACCTATTACTATTCTGCACATCCCAGGTCCTGAGCACATGGCTGGGTTGGGGACACCATTCCCTGCTGGTGGCAGGCTACCCTGCCTTTCAAGATCATGGCCAGTGGCCTGGCCAGGAGTCCGTAAGTATCTCCAGAGCGTGTGAAGCATTTCACCAGCTGCTCCTGTGTGCAGGGCTAGGGGCAGGCCCTTCATGGGCAGGAACCATCCACCTGCAACTGCAGCTTCCACGCCTCCTTTGGCATGCTGGGACTTAGGGTTGTGACATTCTGATGTATTTCTCCCTCTCTTCCACTTAGAAAATCTGACTTATCATCATCCAGAAGGAGTGTAGGATTAATGGCAAGCTTCAAGTGCTGATGGTGCTTTGATAATGGCTTGAAAAAGAAATTACCGTAGCCACCTTTAGAACATAGTTGATTTCAGGCAGTTTGGAAAGAATTTCTGGTGCGTCAAGGCAGAAAGGTCCTTATCTGCAAGTGTCATTCCTGTGTCCTTACATAGAGGTGTGTTTTCCCGTTGCCCCTGCAGGAATGCTGAAATACCACACAGCTGCTGGAGTGCTCTACATTGTTCTACCTGATGAAACACAGTCAACTCCCTGCTAGGATTCCTAGCAAAAACAAGGAGTGGAGAGGCTGGGCCATGATTTTACTCATTCAGCTCTCATAGATGTATGTCAGGGAGGCAAGAACATTGCTCCTGTTTTGGGGTGGTGCTTTGGTTTTGGGGAATCCAGGTAGCCAGTGCTTCTCAATGAGGCATCTGGGGACCTTGTTAAAAGGCAGGTGCAGATTCTGTAGGGCTGGGTGCGGCCTGAGCTCTGCAGTTCTAACAAGCTCCCAGGTGATGGTGATGCTTTGGTAACAGGGAGTTCACGGACTGCTCAGACCACTTATGAGGAATGAGAGAAGCCCAGGGAGGAAACACTGTGACCATGAAGTCATATCTATAATAGCACTGACGTACCAGTCACAGTGCCTCACTTGCAGCAAGGGGGGAGTGAGACATCAGACTGGAATCATTGGCCCACAAGAAGCAACTTTCCTTCATCTACCAACCTAGCCCAGCTTTGAAAACTTGCCTCATGATCCTTGTATGATAATGCATAGTATGGATTAGTGTGTGGGACAGAATCGGAGTTGCCAATATTTTCATACTTTTAATATCACAGTTAAAGAAAAAGGTAATAAAGTGCAATACCTGTTGTACCAGCTTCCTGTACTGTTGACATGAGCCATGATGCAACGCATTCTCCCTGTGACTTTGTTTAAAGGTCATTTGGGTATCAAGGGCTAAACTTCCTCATTTGATACTGGCCTATGCTGAGCCACAGAACTGAACATACCCAACTAATGCTGACTGGTAAACAGTGCCAGTGTTTAATAAGTGAAAACTAGAACTTGCAACTGGTAGGTAGTCCTTCCTAAAGACACTCTGGTCTCTTTATTATTGTTAAGGGCAGAAAGGCCAAGCTCAGAGTGAATGCCTGAGCCCCACTAGGAAGTAATCTTTGAAGTGATACCAGCCTGTACATTGAAAAGAACATGAAGCCAAGTGGCCAGGAGAGGGCTGTTTAATTCTGTTTGGTTAACTGAATGGAAAAAAGTTCTGTATAAACTGTTTTTAGGAGGTCAGGTTTCTCTTTTGCTCACTGATAGCTGGGATGACAGTGTTTGTTTGTGGCACAGTGGGTATGGAAGTTCTGATCACTTTATTATTTGTTTCCCACAGATGAAATAGTGTAGATATTGGCTGCCATGGTGCCCTCTTCTTGTTAGGGCTGATTTTGTCTTTGTGGCCAAGTGCAGCCTGTCTGCTGTCCTTTTTAACCTGCTCCCCTTGTCACTGCCTTTCAACCTCCTACCTCTTTCAACCTCCTACCTCTGTACTGGCCACCTGACAGCCAGAAGATGGGTGATGGGTTGTAGCAACTGATCTACCAACAGTCTCCAGATACAGAGGCATGAAAAGTGTTTTCTCCTCAGAGCCTTTAAAAAGAAGATTCATTTTAAATAATACTTTTTTAAAAAGCAAGCAAGCTTTAAGGAATACTGCATATTGTAGAAGGACAATAGCAAACAAATGTGTGTGCTCTATGAGGAAAACAGCATAAAACCCAGCTCTCTTTTATAATACTAAGGACCCAAAATTGTAAGAATTCATGTAGTAGATCCTTGCTGGTTGTCAGTTTAAGGTTCTGTGACTATTGTTTTTACTTAAGGCTGAATTAATAATGCAGAGTCTTGCAAATAGAAGGGGCCATGGTGTCCCTGCACCCAGTAGACATTTAGTAGAAGGCCGGCACTGGTGTTGTTTCGGAGCTATGGAGATAAATCAGGCACCTCCCTGCTGAGTTGCCTACCTGATAGGGTCACAGAAGGAAAACCCCACACACTGTGTCACCGTAGGCAGGAGAATTCTAGCCTGGAGGAGGAGCTTTGGGGAGATCATCACAAGAAGATCCTAGCCTGCTTTACTGTTTGGGTTTTGCCTTACTCAAAAGGAGGGATGATGCAGTTGGGTGGGGGTGAACAGATGGATGTTCCAGTGCCCTGTGCAGAGATTGAGAGGGTCCCCTGGTACAGCATCCTAGACAGAAGGAATGGCAACAGATGGATGGGCTGAGGGAATCTTCACTACAAGAAGCTCAGTGACATCCAGAGAGCAGAAGTGGGAATAATGTGATGCAAACACTGTACCTGCATACAGTGTTTTCTAGTTTCTAAACTTGGCATGTTCTTTTGCCACTGTCATGTTCTGTACCCTTGACCAATGATCTCATTCCCTTCCCAGCTCAGTCTTTCAGCTCATCCTGCTGTAAAAACCAGGGTCTTGACACAGACATACATGTAGAGCTCTCGTGGCAACCAGCAAATAAAAATTGATTGTGAAGTTCTTGGCTGAGGAAGAAGTGTATTGGCCCTGGTGCACCCCTGGCTCCCCAGGCCATGGGACTGGACGCTCATGTCTCTCTTGTCCCTTCTGTGTTCCAGGAATAGAGCTGTGCCCCCCTGGGAAACGGTTCATGATCACGATGGTGGCGAGCTTCGTGGCCATGGCAGGGCAGTTCCTCATGCCCGGGCTGGCCGCCCTGTGCCGGGACTGGCAGGTCCTGCAGGCCCTCATCATCTGCCCCTTCCTGCTCATGCTGCTCTATTGGTCGTGAGTATCCTCCCTGAAGGCTCTGCTACCTGATGCCTCTGCCAGCGCTTTCTACAGGCCATGTGTCCCCACCCCCGGGAGGAGACAGATGAAGCATGTGACTTGATCCCACTATCCCCAAACTTCCCCCTAATTTCAGTTTTATGAGACAATGGTCCTCTCTCTTTTTCATTTTCTAAACATCTTATTTTGGGAAACGTTCAAGCACACGCAAAGTATGTAGAAGAGTGGAATAAGCTCCCAGAGCCCTTCCTCAGTTCTGATAATGTGCCCTCCTTCCATCAGTCTGGTGTCACATCCGCTTGCTGGGTTATTTTGATGTGATTTTCATGAATATATTTGCAAGGGGAGGATCCTTGTGTTGGGAGGGAAAATAGGGAGACATTCAAGGACTGACTTAGAAAAGCCACCTCATCTCCTCTGGACTAGGGAGGGATAGGCAGACTCCCGGGCCTGCCACACTGACAAAGTGGAAGCAATGGAGACTCTCTGGCCTATAAACATGCAAATATTTACTAATTCATCCTGTATAGAAAAGGTTTGTTCACCCTGTTCTAGGCAAGTTTAATAGGACTTTAAGGGCACTGTGTAACTTTTAAGTTTCTAAGTTTTACGTTTTTGGCTTGTTGACTTTAGGAAAAAAGAAACAGCTAAGCATACTCATCTGGGGCTATAACCTGGGCAACTAGACTTTTTTTAAAGTCCCAGGGGATTAACATGTAGCCAAGGTTGAAAACCTCTTAGATGCTTAGCAAAAAAAAACAAAAAAAAACAAAAAAAAAAAGGTGTGTTCTACACTTTTTGTAAATAACTCTTCTCTTACTTTCCCTTCTGCCCCATCCCCGCCACACCAACACTCTTACTTCCCCCATAAGTACAAGACACTGTTGTGTAGATTATAGTACTGTACTGTATTTCTATTACCTCATCACTAATGACTGGCAACCAAATGACTGGCAAGAAGTCAGTCAGTTGTGTCTGAGCTTTGTTCACTGGAGGGCAGAGGGCACTGCTAAGATGCCAGGGAGGGAAAGAACATGCCTGCCTTTTTATTTCATTGTGCTGGGCCCATCCCATCAGGGCTGTCACTCCTTTGGCAGAAGAAAATCAGCAATGGTACAGGCGCCTTTTCCTCAAAAGCCCAGCCCTTGCTTACTGTCATTGGAGCCTCAGCAGCATTGAGCAGCCAACAATAATGATGAGAGGAAGGCCAACTGCAGGGGAGGGCCCCCATCACAACAGCTGCTGCAGACACTCTCCTCTCCCCAGGGGCTCTGCCAGGCTTCTCAGCCTAAGGTCAGCTGGACACTTCAGCCATCCTGCAGGGCCAAGCAGAATTGAGACATCCCACTCCCTCCAGCAGGATCTTAAAGACAAAGAATGAAATGGTGTCCCCAGAACAGGATAGACTGGGCAGCTCCTGGTTTTATCAATATGAGGAAGCCCTTCCTATTCCCTTCCTGGCTACACATGTCTAGAGTCGGGCTATGCTTGTTTTGGAATTGGGGGCATTATATATAGTGTTTTCCCTATGCCAGCCACAAAATGCTAGCCCTAGGCAAAGAGCAAATGATTCAGTCTTCCTAGTTACCACCCGGTTGTACAGCTGACAAAAACTGAGGCCACCCAGCTGGCCTGTAAACCTAGGTCCACTCTTCCAACACACTATGCTGTCAGTTGTCACCCACCTTCCCTCAGCTTCCATCCCTTGTCCCTGGTCACCAGGGACACTGCCCTAGGAGAGAATCCCTGTTGCCCTAAAGGATCCTCTGTGTGGTCTAGCACCCTCCCACCTACCTCTTCTCACTTCCTGGCCTCCACATCACCCATGGGCACAAGTTCTGCCTGCTGGTATCTGAAGGGTTGGCCGGTGGAGGAAGGCACAGCTTCTTGGAGACTCACATTCCTTTAGGGGCAGACAAGGTTGTCTCCATTTCCTGCAGGCTCTGCTTCTCAGCCCAGGTTCTGTTCCAACCTGTCCCTGGTAGGAGGACCTCTGATAGGGTGAGAAAGATGTGCTGGAGCAGGTCTCAATCCTGGCCCATTTGGAAAATGGCTGGGTATTTTATTTGTCCTCTTCTTTTTAACTTAAAATTTTAAAATCTATCAGGGTTTAATGACAGGCAAGGTAAGATGTTCATCTGTTTAAATACATTGTAAAACCTAAGAAAAAATTATTTGAAACATGCATCTGTAAAAACAAAACTTCCTGGTGAAAAGAGTATCCAGGGCACTTTGATAAGTAAGATATATGTGTGGACAGACAGATGAACATCCCAATGCACTGACACCATGTAGTCACAGCTGTGGCTTCACAGCCTGGAGGAGACCTGTTCTACATGGATATGTATGTTAACTGCTGTGATCATAATCATCGTTTTTTATTTATTATTATGTAAGATATTTGGCACATATCTGGCCTAAAACAAGTGCTCACTAATATTAGCTATTGTTGTTACTATGATTATATCACTTCTTAACATGTATAGAAGCCCAGGCAGACCAAGGCAGGTAAAAGAAATTGGTGGTGAGAGGCATATTCCACTTTTCCTACTAGACTTGAAAGGCTCCATGACAATCATTGGCATTTAAAGGCCACTGAGATGCTTCCCCTTTTTTATTGTCTTCTAATTCCCGCCCTGCTCCCATCTACTGCAGTAAGAAGCTGGTTGCTCCTGAAGGCTCTTGGTCTGACAGGATGAAGTAGGCTACTGCAGGGAGGCAGTGAGCTGCAGCACCAGCCAGCAGGTCCAGCTGTTGGTGACAAAATATTGAAAGTTACTTGCTTTCCTTTAATGAGCAAGTATTTATTTTGTGCACCCAGGGTGCCCAGCAGTTTACATCATACTTTAGAGCAACTCTAAGGGCAGTGCATTAACAAGGATCATAAACCAAACTATATGATACAAGGTCATTGAGATGCAGGGTCCTGACAGAGGTGGAAATTGGCCAGAGGGACCTTCTGGTTCTAATGGTGGGCTAGACTGACAGGGACCCTCCAAACACACATAGATGATGGGTAAGTTATTACATTAACCAAATACAATATATATCCTGTGCTGAACTCCAGAGCAAGAAAGGGGAATTCCCATGGCGCAGGTGGAGGACAGCATTCAAGCAGGAGTGGCTACATGCAGCTCACAGGGCATCCAGACCGGAAAAGGGGGTTTTAGCACCTGCACAAGGGGCTAGAGCTGAGATCTCAGGCCCCTCACTTAGGATTGAGCCCCTTGAACGAAACTAGGAGTTAGAACTGGCAGTGATAACAGAACTGGACAATCTCCCCACACAGAGACGCAACGCCAAAGCTGGCTGACTGCCTCAGACTGAGGGCAGAAAAGGTTCATCCTTAAGACACAGGAGTCTTTTAAGTGTCGACCACACATTGCTGTGTGTTCCAAACCCCTCCAAGGCCAAGATATTAATGTAAGAATCAGTGAGTTGCTTGGACCCTCGAGGTCAAAAATAAAACCTCCCATGGAGAATCACTGGGGCCAGGTACTCAGGACTCACACGGAAGAAAATTTTTGCCAAGGATGAGCTCACAGGAAAAACTCACAGCACATGGGTATCCATCATGAGGGCCAAGAACTATAAACTGGGGAATTTGCATCCCAGGATCTCTAGAAAATAGCAAAATATGAAAGATAAGTTAATTAGACTAATTTATTAAGTAGTTACCACTCCCCCACACCAAATGCTATTCTCAATACTGTATATTCTCATATGAGCAGATCCCCATATTGTGGAACCCAACCAGTAGGAGGGGAGAGGTCCCACCACACACTGCCTACCAGGCACATCTGCAAAGATGCAGTTTGGTGGAAAAGAAAGGACTCTTTAATGACAAGTTTCTGCCTAAAATATCTGGGTAACAAAAGTAAGGGGAAAAGTCAGAGTATGATATCAAAATAGCTATTTAAATAGTTATTACGATGAGTACATAGGTTCAAGAACTGAAAGTAACACAAGAATAAAAAATCTGTTCACAGTGCTATCATCACCAAGGTCTTTGGAAATAATAGCAAGTTTCTGCTTGAAAACCCATGTCCTCTAAGACACCCAAAGAAAAATCACCCTGTCAGCCTTGTGCCAGCTCAGTTCAAGATTGAGCCAGGCATCTTCTCCTACTGAAAAGTATCATAATCAAAGATGCCCAGGTTCAGGCATCTTTCAGAGTCTGTGCCCCCAGACCTCTAGGTCACAGGCAAGGTTGACTGTTGACACCCCCCCACCAGGGTAAAGAACCAAACAACTTCTTGCTTTCCAGAGCGCTCTCCCAGAATCCCATGGTGCCAAAACTGGTGGGCGTGTCCAGCCTTCCAGCCAATGAGGGCCCGTGTTGGCCATGCTTGCTTTTACCCCGCCCCCCAGCCATGTTTAAAAGGGGGCGAACTCTCCAGTCGTGACTACGCAGCCCCTCCCCCTTTCCTGGGGTGTGCCCCGCTCCATCCCCCACCCGCCCTTGTGCCCACTCACTTGAAACCTGCTATACAGCATAGTAGTGTAAGGAGGTGAGAGGGAGCCCACTGACCGTAGAGCCGTAAACAAGCAAATAGCACACCTGCAAGTAAAAAGCACATGAGAAAAATGGAGTACAGCAGTGGGGTAGGGTCGGGAGAGGGCTCGGAAGAAGCGACTTTCCAGCTGAGAGCTAAACGATCAGAAAGAGGAAGTCACACAAAGTTCTTGGCAGGAAAGCATGCCAGACAAATGGGAGCAGCCAGGGCGAAAGTGGCTTCCACGGGGCTTTTGCTGGAAGAAGAAGCAGAAGGCCAGGGTGGCTGGAGCCTGCGAGGCAAAGTCAGAGTGAAACACAAGTGCAGGTACAGGTGGGTCAGACCACATGGGGCCTAGAGCCCGCTGGGTTTAGCCTAATAGCATGCAGACATGGAGGGAATATACTCGGATGCGAGGCCTGAGACCTCACTGTGCGCTGCGTGGCGAATGGTCGTGGGGTGGGCGGGTGGCCACTGGAAGAGGTCTGATCCCAGGTGTACTCTGTAAGTGCCTTAATGAAGGCTTGCCAGTGGACCGGTGGTGGCATGTGGGGCTACGAGATAGCGATAACTCGTGTTTGTGGGTTTGCAAAGGTGCGGGGCAGAAGCGGTCTGGAAGGAGGCCGGTCTAGGAAATGGAGCATGAAGTCCTCTCCTGTGAGTAGAGTTGGAAGGTGACGGAAAGGAGACAGCTGGCTAAGGGAGGGCTTTGAAAAGGAAGATGTTTGATCTTGGGGAAAATGGGGAACCACTGTAAAAAGTTCAGAGACCTAATTGAAACTACAGCCTGTTTTAAATTAGAGGATTTGTTGGTATCCAGATATGATGAAGCCAACAGAGCAGGAGACAACGGGCATTGAGGAGAGAGTTTGTTACTAAGTTCCCAAGAGGAGGGTGCACCCTGTAATGGGGACCACACAGGACACACCAGGGCCAGTCAGGAGGCAGAGGGAAGGAGGGGGAAATGTGGGCAACAGCCTTCACTGTGGTTTCCCCAAGGAAGGAGCAGGTGAGGCAGGGTAAGCAGGCTTGGCATCATCTGGTTTGAATACATCCAGTGGGCTCTGGGGTACAGGGGCTGTCCCCTAGCTGTCTGGTACCTGGTCCTGGGGTGACTAGGGCAGGGGAATCATGGTCAGAGTGTGAGAGCCCCATAGACGAGGTGGTGAGGATGTGGTATCTGGATCAGTTGGTTTGAAAGGTGTGTTGCAAATTAGTTGTTTGCTATATCTAGGAATTGCCTGACCCTGGGAGGGGCACTCTTCCCTCCCAGAAGTATCTGAAAACACAGGAAATAAAAAAGCATGATTAATATGTATCCCTACAGCAGCTGCACAATTACAGAATTGTGCTCTGGAATGATGTGAATCTGGGGCTGGAGAAGCCAGCCAGAAAGAGGTGGCAGCAGCTGAGGACCGGAGGGGAGTTTGGGGGTGTAGTGAATACAGGTGGATTCTGGTGACGGGGGCGCAGTGCTGCAGCAAGTGGGACTGAGGTGGGAGATTAACGTCATTGCACCAGCTACCTGAGGCTGTTCCTACCTCCAGGTCCAGGCATGATCAGCTGCTATTCTCCTACGGGCTATAGGCAAAGGATGAGTTTCAGAAGCTGAGTGGCCCAAGAGAGCTGAAGGATGTGCTTCTTGGATGTTGGTACTTAGACAAGCTTTGCATAGTCAAATTTAGGTATGTTGTTATGAAGCACAAACAGAAGAGAGGGTATTTGTGTGTGTGTTTTCTACCTGAATGTAAGTGCTATCAGAGGTAGTGGGTGATTCCACTGATGGGTTCCAGGATCTAAGACCCAGGCAGCCTTTTACCTCAGAACACAGGAGACAGATAGAAATGCTCACTTAGCCATTTTGCTTGGGAATTTATTATCACTTAAGAAGGAGCAGCAGAACTTCAGTGCTAATCTAGAAGGTAGGAAGTCATACTGACCAATTCTTTTTATAGAATAAATATGGAATTCTTCCAGTGTGTCAGAAAACAAATTAAAGGCCAGGGGGTGGGGATATAAGAGGAAGGAGCATCTAAGAAAAACTGATTTGATATGCTGAGAACTGGCATGTGATGACAGAGTGGAAGAGGGGGCTGGCTGGAAGCTACCTTCTAATTGCATAGTTGTACAAAAGGTGTCCCCGGTGGCTGCAGCCTGCTTCAGGACACATGGCTTGGTGACATGCCTCCCTGTCCAGATCTCATACAATGCACAGCCTGGGTCCCTGCATCTGGGGGTCAAGGTATATGTTGTTAGAACACCTAGGAAAACTGTGGGGTGGAAAATCAGGAAGGTAGTGCATGGAACAGGTAAAGAAGGTTGCCAAGTGTTATCTATATCAAGATTTTTTTGGTGAGAACAACAGAAAGTAGGAATTCCAAGGGATGATGAAGTTAGTGCCACTTTGCCAAAATGCTAGTGCACATCATCACCATCTTAAAATATAAGGGAGCTGAGTATACATGATGCTTTATGAAAACATGTATGTGTATATCTGCTCTGGGCCCAGCATATGCTGGGGGAGATGCCAATTTAGTAAGGTCCGCATTCAGGACTCTCACTGAAACACGAGAGTATCCACCCTCCTTCAGGCAGTGGTTTTTGGGTGTCAGGGTCATCGCAAACGTGGCAGACTCTGTCCTATCTCATGGAGCATCACAGCAAGGGGCTGATGCACTGTAACATTTGCTGATGTGAGCATGTCTTAAATGTTAGGGACACACTTTTCCTAAGGTCAACTACGAACTCTTTTTAACCAAAATATTCTTAGGTTAGGTAGGAACAGGTGGTCAGTGGGATTATTCCAGTTTTTAGCAGAGGAAACCAGGGTACAAAAAAACTTCCCCAAAACACTCAGAAGTGTGGGGAAGTCACTGAAAACTGGTTTTCGCATGTCAGTTGTTCTCAGAGCGCAGCCTCTGCACCAGCAGCATCTTCACTCAGGAACTTGTTAAAAATACAGTCAGTGTCTGGGCTTGGGGCCCAGAGGTCTGTGGTTTAAGAAGCTCCCAGGGCATGTTGATGAGTACTCAAGTTCAAGTGCTGTCCCTAGCTACTATGCATACACCTGAAACTAATACAAATTAATATTGAATGTAAACTGTAATTGAAAAAAATGTTTTAATATTTTATCTTAAATTTCCACTGCAATTTATTTTTTAACATTTTAAAATTTTATTGTATTTTTAATTACAGTTTTTATTCTAAGAGGACATAATAAAAATAAGTCTCTCAAAAAATAATTCTTTAAAAAAGAAGTGCTGTCCTGTGCCAGCTCTCCATCATAGAAGAAAAAGGGAGAGACCCTGCATGTGGAAAAGGGACCTGGCACACTTTAAAGAAAGTTATTGTTAAGAATGCATAAAAGGAGATCAGAGTCAGCTGTGGAACACACACTTCTGGTAAGAAGTTTCTTGGTTCTATAGGAAAATGAAAGAGATGCCATTCATCCTGGAAGGGCAAGGAGGTATCATGCAAGACCTGGTGCTTAGTTCAGTTCCACTGCAGAGTACAAAGCTATCTTGATCGTCCCAGACAGCAGAAGTCATAGAAACTCCTGGACTGATAGAAGAAGGCACCAAAATCTCAGCACCAGATCTAACCATTTTATCTGTTCTATGAGAACATAAACCTATATACATGTATGTTTTGGAGTCTAAATCCTCTGCATGGACAGCAATGGGACATATATGGGCAGTCGTTCTCAAATGTGCCCCTCCACCCCTGCAGGGGAGCATTGGTTGCAGTTTTCTTCACACTCCCTAGGACTTTTCTAGCTAGGAAGGAACTTACTGTGGATGCACCTAAGGTATGCTTTGCATAAACTGCTTGGAGAAAGAACAGCAGACATGGAGATTGGTGAAGATAGTGAATTATTAACCACACTTCGCCCAACTGGAATTTCATTCTGACAAGACAGAAGTACTGTTGGCTGTCATGATGATCATCTAGAGCATCTAGAAGAGCAATAAGAAGAAGATAATGAATCGTATGGGAAATAATGAGGAAATCAGAGAAAGATCAAGCTGCACCATGCAACCATGGAGAGTGAGTACTAGTATCAGTTCCACAAGTGGAAGGGAAACCTGGAAACATGAAATTAGAGCTTGCTGTGCAAGATAGGAGTAACATAATTTATACCATTAAAGGAAAAGTAGGTGCTAAAAGGAATTTTAAATTTTATCAATCTTAAGAAAAAGCCAGTGTAAAACATTTAAATATCCTCAGGTTAGATAAATACCCAGAAAAATAAATATTGCTAACAATTTCAGTAAGTCCTAAATATTACCAGCTTTCCATCAGAAATATTTTGAGAACAATATTAATTTTTAACATCTCTTGAGAGTTTGTTAGGTTAGGTGCTGCTAAGCACTTTCTATAACTTAGCACTTTAATCCTCCCATCGACCTTCTGGAGTAGGTACTGGGGTGACCTCCAGTGTAGCTGGAGATTATTTGCAATCCCAGGGCTGGGATTGCACTCCATGCCACTCCAGCCTGATTACCAGCAGAGGACTTCAGAATGAGAATGAAGACCACCAGCTGGGCAGCTGAGGTCACTGTGCAGTGAATGGTGCCCCAGGGATCTGACTGAATGCTGGGTGGAGGGAAGACCCTGGGCTGTCAAGAGCCCTGTGTGTGCAGCACAGAGCTAAGCTTTTCACTTAAAAAGAATGTTCTCTTCCAGTTCCTCCTTTTTATTTAGTCCATATGATTTAACGTTACAGAAATGCTTCTGAAAATCATTGGAGTATCACTACCTTCCTTAATGGGGGCTAAATAAAAACTTAAGTAGATGATTTAATTTTCTTCCTGTTATTGTTGAAATGATTTTACAAGACTCTTTAAAATTACATGTATAGGACCCTGATCAGGTGGGTCAGTTGGTTGGACTGTTGCCCAGAACACCAAAAGGTTGCAGGTTCTGTTCCCAGTCAAGGGCCCATACTTAGATTGTGGGTTCAGTCTTCAGTCAGGTTGCATACAGGAGGTAACCGATCTTTCTCACATTGATGTTTCTCCCCTCCCCCCCCCATCTGCTTTCTTCTCCTTTTAAAAATCAATAAAAATATCCTCAGGAGAGAATTTAAAATTTATTTAAATTTCATATATATGTATTCATCCCAGCAGGTATCAGCCTTTTTTCTTGCCCCCACACACTTGAAAAACACAATAGCTTTCTCCATCAAAAATGGTTTTATTTCAAAAGGGGGCAAAGTACCACATTATGCCAACTCTGTTCCAGATAAAGTAGGGTTATGAGGTTCCCACACAACCAGGAAGGAATGAGAATTCAGTTATACCAACAGCTAAGTCAAGGAACTAGTATAAATAGGCCATGGACAGGGACAACAGGGTGGGGACTGGCTGTGGGAGAGAGGCAGGTGTGGGTGGGACAGGGGGAGAGCAAAGGGAAAAATAGAGGACAAGTATAATGGAACACAATTTTTTTTAAAAAATCACATAGCAAAATGTTTTTCACAGAGGAAACTGGAAGTGGTGGATCATAAAAATCATGTATACAGCCTGTGGAAGCTTGAATAAATCTGTAATAATTATTTTCATAGGTTATCAGATAAGTTGGGGAGAATTATAGGAAACTTAAAGCAAAATAAAAAGAAATCAGTTAAATTCTATCTGTCTAAAGATGATCTAGATGGAGTAATGCAGACCGAAGGCAGAGCATATAAATAAAATGGTGGCCAATATTTTATTCACTGCCATTGATTGAGCCACTAACAGTAAACTAAAGGTACTCTAGTGTTCTGGGATTTGCTGATGGCATGGAGTTTTAGGGAGCCCTCAGGCCAGAGGCTGCCCACACTGCAACTTCAGAATATGCAGAGATTATATAAGATAATTGGAACCCTGTGGGCAACAAGGCTGCTTCCTGGCTGGAGCAGAGAAAGGCCTGTGCTGTGCCAGAGGGTGTAGCCTCTGCCCTAAAGGCCAGCCTGACTGACTCCAGTGCCACCAACATTCCATCTCCCAACCGCCCCACCCGAGGGAGCTGGGGGTTGCTCACCTCCAGCCAGCCGGAGGATGACTGAGCCCTGCAACCAGGCTGACCTAAGGAGTTTACAAGAGTGTGTGCTGGTGTGTTTGGTGGGAGTGGTGGGATTGGGCTGGCTGTTGACAGCTGGCAAAAGTCAGGTAGGTGGCCCTCTGGTGACAGGTTGCTAGTGATAATAGCTAAGCAGTAGCCATTATCAGCTGGCAATAGTCCAGGCGGGTGGATAAAGAAAGACAGGCCAGGGGTTCAGCCCCTATCAATTGGGTTTAGGGGTTCTGCCAAAGCACACATACAGTGTCACAATCCCAGATAGGAGATCAGGGTGCCCTCAGCTGTGGGGATCTGGTCAGAAGCTGTGACTGTAGGAATTGGGAGAGGTAAGCTTGGCAAAGGCAACAGGCTGCTTTCCAGAGCCAGGTGTGAGGTCGGGGCAGACCAGCAGGGCTGCCGGGATGATGAGTCAGTGCATGTGTGGCCCCTGTGGGCTGGACTGTCTCCTGTGTAGGCACAGGGTTGGAGCAGGTGGGCCAGGAGAGGCTGGGCCTGAGGGAAAGGGTGAACTGGACTCCTTAAATAAGGGGCATCAATCACAGGCATCAATCAAATTCCATTTAGAAGACGTAACATAAGTCCTTTGTTCCTTCTGCCCACTTACTCCTCAAATTGTTTTCAACACCTCATTTTCTTATCATTTAGAAAAATATCAGATTCATTCCCCCTACAGAGTTACATTTTGAATGGGGACATGCTGTATATTTTCTGAGGCCTGATCAATGTACATGGAACTAGCACAAGGAGAAAGAGCCCAGGAGGGAGAAAGTGGGAAAAACTAACAGCTACAGAGTTTCCTGGTGAATTCCTCGAATTCATCTGGTTATAATGTTCCTTAAGGAATACTTTAAATTTATCCCAATTCTAACACATTCAGAGTTGCTTAATCTAAGAGGCTAGCTCCAAACACATTTTAGATACTGACCTCATTCTGCCTGGGCAACACCTAAAGCAGCAACAGGTTGACATGATTAGCATCTTTTTTACCTTCCAGAAAGAGGCAACAGTCACCGTTAGTCCCTTGAAGTAAATCTCAACAAAGAAGGTTGGAGCAGAGTGAGAGGCCTTGGTGTTATGCCACCATTCCACCCCCACTGTCACCCATTCTAAGATGTAAGGAAACTGAGGCCTGGTAACAGAATTAGTATACAGGGTGTGTGCGATAAATTGGCAATAGCATTGCATCTCCTTATTTCATGTGCTTCTGAATAATTTTGAAAAACTATGTTTCTAAAATTATGATTTAACATCATTGTTTAGATATATAAAGTTTATGTGGGATGGCCATTTACAAAGAGATTTGAAAGAAGAATTCATTTACCTTAGGAAAACTTTGGGGTTTAACCATTCTAACAGCCAAATTTTATTTGGTTTCATGATCCTCTTCTCGCTAAATTACCAAGTTTAACTCAAATCATGAACTTGACATTTTTTTATCCTCACCCCTGAGAATGTGCTATTGATTTTAGAGACAGAAGAAGGAAGGGAAAGAGAATGAAAGAGAAACATCAAGTCAAGAAACATCAGTAGGTTGCCTCTCACACACTCCCTGACCAGGGACCAAACCCGCAACCTAGGCATGTGCCCTGCCTGACTAGAAATTGAACCCATGACCTATCAGTTTACAGGATAATGCTCCAGCTAACTGAGCCATACCAGCCAGGGCTGAACTTGACATATTTTAAAGAGCTAATCATATTAATCTATCTGCTATCCCTTGACCTGAACCCACTTACGTTGTTTTTCATGTACCAAGCAGAACTAAAGTTTTTTTCATTTTTAAACTTTTTAGTACGAGTGCATTCAAATATCTACAAAAAGCAAATAATAATATAATGAACCTCTCCATTTGCCCATTTCTCAGATCATTGATTACCAACTCAGAGCCAATCTTGTTTCATTTACACTTCATTCTCCCCCATTATTTTAAACATTTATCACTTTCGTCTGTAAATATTTAAACATCTCTTTTTTATTTTTTATTTAACTTTATTTTTTATTGTTCTATTATAGTTGTCCCAATTTTCACCCATTGCTCTCCCCTGCCCTATCCAGTTCATCTCCCAGCATCAATCGACACCCTCTTGTTCATGTCCATGGGTCATTTATGCTCGTTTCTTGACTAGTCTCTTCTTTTTTCCCTCCCCCCTTCTGTCCCTCCCCCACCTCCTCTTGTCACTGTCAGTCCGTTCCTTGTTTCCTTGCCACTGGCTCTATTTTGCACTTTTATTTGTTTTGCTCATTAGGTTCCTATATTAGGTGAGATCATAGCTAATGTGTCTTTCACTGAGTGACTTATTTCACTTAGCATAGTTCTGTCCATTTCCATCCAGGCTGTCATGAAAGGTAGGAGTTCCTTCTTTCTTTCTGTTGCATAGTATTCCATTGAGTAAATGTACCACAGTTTTTTAATCCACTCATTTAGTGATGGGTACTTAGTCTGTTTCCAGCACTTAGCTATTATAAATAATGCTGCTATAAACATAGGAGTGCCTAGGTACTTTTGAGTTGGTATTTCAGGATTCCTAGAGTATAATCCCAGCAGTGGAATTGCTGGGTCATAAGACAGTTCCAATGTTAGTTTTTTGAGGAAATTTCATACTGTTTTCCACAGTGGCTGTACCAACCTGCATTCCTACCAACAGTGCACTAGGGTTCCCTTTTTCCTCCACATCCTCACCAACAGTTGTTTGTTGATTTGTTATTGATGGCCATTCTGACAGGTATGAGGTGGTATCTCATTGTGGTTTTTTTTTTAAGATTTTTATTATTTTCCATAGAGAAGGGAAGGGAGAGAGGCAGACAGGGAGAGAAATATCAGTGTATGGTTGCCTTTCACCTGCCTCCAGCTATGGACCTGGCTGGAGACCTGGCTTGCAACCTGATTATGTTGCCCTGACTGGGAATCAAACCAGCAACCTCTGGGTTTGCAGGCCAGCACCTTATCCATTGTGCCACCAGCCAGGGCCTCACTGTGGTTTTAATTGGCATCTCTCTGATGGCTAGTGATGTTAAGCATTCTTTCATATGTCTATGGGCCATGTGTATGTCCTCCTTGGAGAAGTGCCTGCTCATGTTCTTTGCCCATTTTTTAAAATTGTATTGTTTATCTTCCTGGTGTTGAGTTGTAGGAGTTCTTTATATATTTTGGAGATCAAATCCTTGTCCAAGGTATCATTGACAAACCTGAGTGAAAGCTTATCTACTGGAACCAAGGTTATATATATATTTTTTAATATTTTATTTATTATTTCCAGAGAGAGGGGAAGGGAGAGAGGAACATCAATGTATGGTTGCCTTTCACCTGCCTCCAGCTACAGACCTGGCTGGAGACCTGACTTGCAACCTGATTATATGCCCTGGCTGGGGAGTCGAATCAGCAACCTTTGGGTTCGAAGGCCAGCACCTTATACACTGTGCTACCTACCAGCCAGGGCCAAAATCATATTTTTAAAGAACTTTGAACCAGAAACTTAAGATGGTCTCCCAACTGGTATTGATATTTAATTCAATTGTAGACTTTGATTTAATTTTATCATGGAGAATCTTTTCAGAATTTCACATTCACTGCGATACCATGTTCACTGGTATGATCCAAAAGTTATCAATAGCTAGAATCATCTCTTTAAATCAAAAGTGCCCTTCGTATAGCCTAAGACTTTTTCATATACATATTCAAGGAAACTTCATTTATACCAAGCCCTTCACAGTTCTTGTCCCTACATCTGCACTGTGTCCTTTCCTCAACATTGGGTAACCTGTTCTATAGAAGCTCCTTGCCATAAGGCACTTATTAATCTTCATGTTTTTCTCTACTGCCAGGTTAAGCATACTAGGTACATATTCATTCCATGAATATGTTGCATTACAAGGTGAAGGCATACCTATCTGTCTACACTAAGTACTAAAACTAAGTACTTCAGAGAAACAAATGACTTGAGGATAAAACTAATAGAGCATTAGCACTTAATCTTATTTCCTTTCTGTACATTAAAGAGGATAGACATGCTTTTAATGTAGAGACATGCTTTTAATGTAGTTATTACAAAACCGTATAGTGTCATGGCTAAAAGGCAATATGGCAAATTGGGGTGCTAAAGAGGAGGAGCAGAGAAGTTTATTTCAATTGCTCACTGACACTCAGCTTTGAGGAGCAACCATCTAGTGGCATCAATTAGGAAAACAGAAAATTCTGTCTTGATATAGTAACATTTACATGATGCTATTGGGAAGATGCTTCCACATAAATAAATTTTAACTCTTTAAGAATGAACACTTTCTCTGGCTGGTGGCACAGTGGATAAGGCACCGGCCTGTGAACCCAAAGGTCGCTGGTTCGATTCCCAGCCAGGGCACATAACCAGGTTGCAAGCCAGGTCTCCAGCCAGGGCCATAGCTGGAGGCTGGAGGCAGGTGAAAAGCAACCATACATTGATGTCTCTCTCTTCCCCCTCTGCCTCTCTCCCTTCCCCTCTCTCTGAAAAAATAATAAATAAAAAAAATTTTTTTAAACTTGCTATAATTTTTTAAAAAATAACACTTTACTGTAGCTATCTGGTGGGTATCTTCCTAAAATATATTTTTCTGCCTTTTAAACAGCACTATAAACATGAGTGATGTGGAGAAAATTACACTGGTCTAGGGGAATTAAGACCAAGTTCCAGGCCTGATCCTGTGGTTGATGTTCTCCTAGCAAAGTCATTGTTGGGGTTTAGCTCATCCGATGCTCTGGGTCTAGGCTCATGCACATCAGAGATGCCCTCTGACTCTGAAGCTCAGTTTTGTAACTTTGCCTTTTCTTGGTGGGCAAGTTGAGGGTTTTCATTATGGCACATGGAGTGTCAGTTATAGTACTGTGAACCTTCAAAGGGGTTCATGGCTGTGTGAGATCCTCTCCCTACCTGATGGGGGTTGGAACACCTGTTCTTTCTCATGCATCTTCCCCCCAAACCCCCATAATTGTGCCCCTTTCTATTCTGAATGCCTCCCCAATTCCTGTTGATGGCCTGTGGCCTTCTAACCTAAAACTTAGGCGTCAGAGGGAGAGCCTCAATGTCCTCTGAAAAAAGTCCACATTTTTGGTGGATGGCTTCTGTAAATTCTGTGGTATTTAGTCAGAATCCTTTTTCATTTAATTTCTAGTTCTTGGCATTTTATAGAATAATTGAGGCCATGTGGAAAGTATCATGTCCTATGTGTAGATCCATGTGATTTTAAGTTCCAAGAACATGCTGAAAACTCATATTGCTCAAGTTGCTCCAAAGCTGGCTCCCTTGAAGAATCAGTGTCCTCAGCTCACAAATAGAAAATCAGTGTGGGTTATATCAGCATAGAACCACTATATATAGCAGCACATAGGGGTGACAGTTTCTGTACCAGCCTGTGGGCAAATGTGTGACAGTCTGGAAGGAGGGAAATTTGGAGAGTGAAACGGACATCTTTTACTGAAAGTGGGGGCAGTGGATATAGCAGAGGAAGCATGAGATGTGAGTGTGTGAGTGCTCAGAGTGTGATTGGAGGGGTCTGCAAACCCATTGTGGAAGGGTCAGCCCCTGCTGGGGAAGAGGGTAGTGCTGGGGGACCAGGATTAAGACAAAAGCCAAGGAGGGATTTTGTCTTCTCTGGAATACTTTAGTTTTTTTTTTTACTTTATTTTATTTTGTATTATAGTTATCCTATTTTCCCCCCATTGCTCTCCCCTGCCCCACATTCCCCTTACCCTCCCCCACAGTCAATCCCAATGTTGTCCATGTCCATGGGTCATTCATGCTAGTTCCTTAACTAAACTGTTCCCCTTCTTTGCCTCTTTTTACCTCTCCCTACTCCCCTCTGTGCACTGGCAGTCTGTTTCTTATTTTCATGACTCTGGTTCTATTTTGCTTGTTTGTTTATTTTGTTCACTAGTCTCCTGTAATGGGTGAGATCATATGGTATTTGTCTTTCACTGACTGGCTTATTTCACTAAGCACAATAATATTTTAAAGTATAGAATGAATTTATATATTATTTACTTAATTGAAATTTATTTATCTTTTAAAAAACTACTCCACCTAATAAGTGAATTCAGCAAAATAGCAGGGTACAAAGTCAATATTAAGAAATCAATGGCATTCTTGTACACTAACAATGAAGTATCAGCAAGAGAACCTAAGAAAAAAATCCCATTTACTCTGGCAACGAGGAAAGTAAAGTACCTAGGAATAAACTTAACCAAGGAGGTAAAAGACCTGTACTTGGAAAACAGCATAACACTGAAGAAATTAAGGAAGATACAAATAAATGGAAGCATATACCATGTTCATGGATGAAAAAAATTAACTTCATTAAAATGTCCATTCTACCTAAAGCAATCTAGAACTTTAATGAAATTCCTAATAAAATACCGATGACCTATTTCAGAGATGTAGAACAAATATTCCTAAAATTTATATGGAGCCAAAAACAACCACAACTGACCTCAGCAACCCTAAGAAAGCAGAACAAAGTTGAAGGGATTACAATACCTGATATTAAACTATACTACAAGACCACTGTAATCAAAGTAGCCTCGTACTGGTGCAAGAAGAGACACACAGATCAATGGAACAGAATAGAGAGCCCAGAAATAAACCCAGGACTCTATGGTCAACTAGTATTCAACAAAGGGGGAGGAGCATAAAATGGAGTAAAAAGAGTCTCTTCAATAAATGGTGCAGGGAAAACCAGACAGATACATGCAAAAGGAATGAAACTGGACCACCAACTTACACCATACACCAGAATCAACTCAAAATGGATAAAGGTGTTAAATATAAGTCATAATCCCATAACACTCATAGCAGAAAGCATAGGCAGTAAAATTTAAGACATTTCATGTAGCAATATTTTTGACAGATTATCTCCTTGGGCAAGCACAGCTAAAGAAACTATCATTAAAATGAAAAGGGAACTGACTATGGGAGAACTTATTTGCCAATGATACCTCAGACAGTGTTTAATCTCCAAAATACATAAAGAACTCATGTGACTCAACAACAGGGAGACAAACAATACAATTGAAAAATGGGCAAAGAACATGAACAGACACTTCTCCAAGGAGGATATACAGAGGGCCCATAGACATATGAAAGAATGCTCAACATCACTAGTCATCAGAGAGATGCCAGTTAAAACCACAATGAGATACCACCTCACACCTGTCAGAATGGCCATCATTAACAAATCAATAAACAACAAGTGCTGGTGAGGATATGGAAAAAAGGGAACCCTAGTGCATTGCTGGCAAGAATGCAGGCTGATGTAGCTACTGTGGAAAACAGTATGGAATTTCCTCAAAAAAACTAAAAGTGGAACTGCATTATGACCCAGCAATTCCACTGCTGGGACTATACCCGAAGAACCCTATTCAGAATAACTTATGCACCACTATGTTCATAGCAGTGCTATTTACAATAGCTAAGTGTCCATCAGTAGATGAGTGGGTTAAAAAACTGTGATACATTTACACAATAGAATACTACGCAGCAGAAAGAAAGAAGAAGGGATTCCTACCTTTTGGGTCAGCATGAGTGGAACTGGAGAGTATTATACTAAATGAAATAAACCAGTTAGCAAAAGACAAATACCATATGACCTCATTTATAACTGAAATCTAATGAACAAAGTAAACTAATGAGAAAAATAGAACCAGAGACATGGAAACATGGAACAGTGTTCCATGGATAGTGTAGGAGGGGAGGAAGGAGAGGGGAAATGGTCAAACGAAGGAGAAGAGATTAGTCAAAGAACATGTATGAATGACTCATGGACATGGACAATGGAGAGGGGATTGATTGTGGGTAAGAGGCATGGGCTGGGTAGAGAGGAGGCCAAAGGGAAACAAAAAGAAATTAGGACAATGGTAATAGAAAAAATAATACAAATGCATGAATAATTTCCTAGCCAAAGACTTTGACTCTAGTTCCCTCAGCTATAACTCTTTGCCAATGATAATCTCACCACTGACAGTGGCTGGAACCACCTCAGGGAAACCAGACAAGGATCCTGCACAGCCCCACAGCCTGTCGCCACTTGGCAGATGCCATATGCAGTGTCCCCATGCATAGCTCTCCCGTGGCCTATTGGAAATACTGACCTATCAAACTCTCATCATGATCTTTGGCTACTTGGCTCAGGTAGTTGATATTTCTGCACTGAAATGTCTATGCTAGATAAATGCAGGCCAGTTCAGGTTTCATTGCCAAGTGAGTTAAGTGAAAAGGGTTTGGATGTCAGAAGTTTTTGGATCCTGGAATTGTGACTAGGGACTGTGAACCCTAGTCACCATCCTGAACATGTTTCAAAGGAGGTCCTTAGTCGGACCTGTAATTGGTCTTTGGGACAAGAGGGCCATCAGTGGAAAAAAGAGAAGACTTCTGCCCTTATTCTGCTCCTCTCTTTCTGAAGGGCTTTCTGACTAAGCAGGACAAGTAGAGACTTAGTTTTGCACACATCCTTTCTATAGAAGCCCTGGGACTCATTGACCCAAAATCTTAAAGTGATCACAGCCTATAAATCTCAACTCCGACTCCGTTCTAATCCAGATCTGCCAGTTTATTAGCTTTGTTATCGGGGCAGTGAACTTGGACTTCCTTTGCAGTTTTCCCATCTGTAAAAAAGGCATAATAATAGTATTACTGCATAATGAGCATGAAAAAATTAAATGCTCCCAGATTTTGAAACTGCCTGTTCCACCATTCACTCCTTGGACTACTTCCTTTTCCTGTAGCCACAGCTGCTTCTAGCAGCCACTGCAAAGCTGTCTCCCAGAGAAGCCACTATGACTCTTACACCTTGTTAACATTTCGTCTTTGCGAAAGTCATCCTCAAGGTCACTTTCTCACCATCTACATGTAAGCATGCACTGAGTGGGCATGGCCTCCAGCAGCCTACCATGCTCTTTTATTTTTGTTGAAAATGATCACTTTCTCTGAGGTTCACCTCTGTACCTCTCAGAGTCAGGCCCATTGGCTGGATTTTTCATTTGCATGTTATTACTTATCAGGGGAGATTGCATCAAATTTTCATAATGTGGCAACACTGTACATTATCCAAACTAGGATAGCCATCTCTGGGCCTTCTCATGGTCTAACAAATAGTTCAAGAGTTCTTTATGACTTTGTGGCAAATTCAAATATATGGAAGGCATTGTAAAATTTCAGTATTCCATACATACCCTTGGGGCTTGGGGCATTCTGTAACACGTAAGGAAACATTGCTAGGACAGTACCTCCCAAGCTTCAGTCATCTGAATACCATGTAGGCATGTGGGGTTGTTTCTTTGTCCACTAAGGGAAAGAACATGGACTCCTGGGTCAGACTTCATGGATTCAAATCCAGCTTTGCCATTTAACAGCCTCGGACTCTGGACTATGACCTTAAACTTTCTATGCCTGAGTTTTCCCGTCAATGAAATGGAGATAATGTTACTACCATATTACAGGCTTGAGAGAATCTAACCCACAGGAAACATGTAGAAGAGTGCTGGTGATTATAGATCCAGTTGTGGAAGGGGACTTGTCATACAGTCTGCGACTGGAGATTGGGATGCATGGCTTACGGGAATTGCCCATTATCTTGTGCCCAAATCTCATAGGTGAGCTCTGCTTCTCGCCTTCGTTCACTCCAGCCGGGTGGTTGCTGCTCATTAGACTCCATAATGTACAGCATCCTTGGCTCCCTGGGTCTTGTCTCTCTCCACTCATCTCATCTGGTTTTACCAGCTTACAGGTCCCCAAACACAGCCCCTTCTCAGGGTCCTGTTTCCTCACACCCGCTGTGTGTGAACAACACCCGCTCATCTCCCACTCAGCCTGACCATATATCACCTCCGCAGAACCTTCTCTGACCCCACTATTCACCCTCCCCGAGGCCACCCACTCTCTTCTCTGGCCCCATTCTGTCTCATTTTGTGTGGGCTTCTATCCAAATCACTTGGGGTGGGGGAGAGGAAGATTATTTTATTCACAAAGATCACCTTCTACAGGACTCTTATGTTCCTTGAGGTCAGTGACAATGCTCAGTGCAAATTAGGGAAAAAAAAGTAATAATTCAGCAAGTAAATGAATGTTTGAGCTCTGAAAGGACCACACTCACTTCTGGAATCAGAAGGTCACATTGTGCATTTGTGAATGGTGCTGCCTTGAAACCTTTTCTATAAGCTTTGCAATTCTCAGATTGTCTAGGAAGAAACTTGTCCACTGTCATTTCTCATACAGTGTTTACATTTATCAAATTTTATTTATCCAATCTTTTGTCTTTAGGCACAAGTTGGGGGTGAAAAAAAATGAGTGGTAAAGGTGATAGGCCCCTTGGGAGCAGGGCAGAGTCCCTGAGGCCTGGAAGCCCATGTGCCTCTGGACTGCACACAAGGCCTAAACTGTGTGGCTGTGGCCTCCATCTATTATCTCAAAACCTGGAAAGAGGAGACTTTTCCTGAAGGGCAAGGGCTTTGTGGGTCCAGGCTGTCCTTGCTGGGATTTATTACCTAGCCAGCTATAGCCAGCAAGGCCCTGCTCTGCTGCTGGGTCCCATAGTCATGTGGAATAGAAGGTGGCCTCTCGTATGTTGTGGGACATCATATGGGGCACCTTATAGTTGGGAGCACTCTTGACTAGCCTGAGGCTCTTTAGCCTCTGATCAGCACCTGCCTTCACCCACTGTGGGGCCTGCTGCTCAAAACAGGCCATGTGGGAAGGGGTCTGCCCAAATCAGGACCCAAAACCTATGATCAGAGCAAGAGAGTGACCAGCTTCTCATGCTGTTGATCAGACAGATTAGGGTAGAGAAAATACAACACAAAGAATAGCTTGATTTCATAGTTGTGCATAGAATCCTGTGTGAACAAAGGGAAGCCATATGAGACTGATCATATCCTGTGTCACAGAGCCAAGCCCAAGGAGCACCAAAGAAGCCAGGAATGCAGACTGTGGTATATGATAATGATTGAATAAAATTAAAAGTTAATTAAGCAAGATTGCAACCTCATTATTTCCCTCATCTCAAAACCTTATGTTTGGAAAAATCCTCATACAAATCACAAAATATTTAAAATCAAATCACAGTAAGAACTACATACCAAAACTTGTGAAATGTAACTAAAATGATACTTGGATAAAAATTCAAAGCTTGAAATGATCTATGTGTTCATGTCAAGAAATTAGAAATGACACTAAACCCAAATAGATTAGTAAGATGGAAATAATATAGATAAGCAATATAGAGGTTGGCATTTGTGTTATTTCATTATAAAGAAAAGATTTGATAAAAATATGGCAATAGTTAACATCCATATTAACATCTATATTGATGTCTATTAATGTATTTTGAGTGTTTCTCTTTGCTAAATTGTAATATTCAAAATTAATTTATATAAACTACAGACCAGTAGAAACTTGATTTTTGTTTAAATAGGTAAGAAACCTGGCTGCTGGCTCAGTGGTTAAGGTACTGGCTTATGAACCCAAAGGTCGCTGGTTCAATTCCCAGTCAGGGCACATAACCAGGTTGCAAGCCAGGTCTCCAGCCAGGTCGTAGCTGGAAGCAGGTGAAAGGCAACCATACATTGATGTCTCTCTCCCTCTCTGCCTCTCTCCCTTTCCCTCTCTCTAAAAATAATAAAATCTTTTTTCAAAAGGAAAAATAAATAGATAAGAGAGAGACCGCAGTTAATTAGATATGATTAGTGATGTGACTCTGAAATAAAAATTTTCCACTGATAACTTTTTCCAGCCTCTTCTGAGACTCTCCTGAGCTTACAGGGCAGGTGCTGGGTGGTTAGTGAAATTTATCAGTGCCAATCGTGACTCCTGGTTCTATGTAACTGAAATAAAATACAGTAAGGACTGAAGTACTGAGCTGACAAAGGCAACTACAATCATTCTTAACTTTGATTGCCAGCATTTGCTTCGCCCAATCAGGGTGCCACCTGTTTATAATGAAATTCTAAAGGAAGACAGCCACAGCCATCCCTGTGCATGTTGTAAGGCTGCTTGTACACCAGGCAGAGTAGAGGAGTCACGGCAGAGACTTTATGGCTCTACAAAGTCTAAAATACTGACTTTTTGGACTTTTACAGAAGAAGTGAGCTGACCCCTCCTCCAAATGAGAACATTATCCTCTTTGACTTGTAAATATTCTTATAAATGGAAATTTACAAAATGCATGGATAATAAAACCTTAATTTTTTTTCTATTGTCTCTCCTCACAAGATTTAATCCTAAAAACAAACAAGGAATCTGTTGCTACCAAAACTTGGAAACTGCTGGTGACAGCACCATCTCAGGGAGATTAGACTTGCAGTTAGCAAGATGAAATGCATTCTGTAGGTAAACCCTGTGAAAGTCATGTCTTCAGATCTTTAAGAAGTGAAAATAACTGACTGGTTGCTAGGGTTGGGGACATTTCTTTTAACTTAAAATTATCCTATTAGCATTTTTTTGTGACAAAATATAACAGATGCAGCCCTTCAGTGAACTACTTAGACATGGTTTAGAAATATGTGGTTATTTTTTAAAGCATTTTATACATATGCTAATTTCTTGACAAAGTTGGTAGGATGTTGTTCCTTTCTGCCACATTTTAAAAATCACGATTTTTATATTTTCTTAAAGAAAATTAGCAATACTCCATCACCCTCTCTATTGCCCCTAATTGGGCTAATGAGAGTCCTGAGCACCCATGGGCCTCCACAGCACCAGGGTGGAAACTGAGGGTGACACCTCCTGCAAAGCTTACCTGGCCAGGACAGAAGCTGAAGTCCTTGATGTCCTCCAGAAGCAAAGTCATTCACCGATTCCCTTTATGTCTTTGAAGGGTATTCCCTGAGTCCCTCCGATGGTTGATGGCTACCCAGCAGTTTGAGCCTGCAAAGAAGTTGATCCTGCACTTCACACAGAAGAACTGCATGAGCCCGGAGAGTGACATCAAAGGCATAATGCCCGGTGAGTACAACCAGTGGCCACATCAGCCCTGCGAGAGATACTGCCTCTTCCAAACCGAATCACAGAACATCCTGCTGCTGAGGATGGTTTGGTTTTGCCACACAGCTGTTCTAGCCAGCTGTTTAATTTCCTGTGGCAGTTGGTCTGCAGCCAGGCTGGTAACATGAGTGAATGGGAGTCCTCTCTAGGTGTTGGATCTTTCCCAATCAAGTCTGACGCACTATGGGGCCCAGCATAGCCTTTCAAACCCCAGGAGTGAGATGAAAACCTAGTGTGCACCCAGGCATCAAGGAAATACTTGGGAGGGGTACAAAAGCCAAAGGCTCGCGCACAGCCCTGCCTGACCACCAGGTTTAAACACTGGCAAAATGCTGTCTGGGGGTGTAGCGGGCCTTCACTACCTCTTTCCCAATACTACCTTCAGGGAGCTACTATTGTCTTTATCTATCATGACCTGTCTGGGGCAGCTGAAAAAGTAGAAGAGTCAGGTATTTCTGGATATGGTCTAGGTCCATGGAATTCATGTGTACTGGGAACCTATTATAGGGCAGATCAAGCTTTTAAGCTCTGGTTCCCCAATACCACCAGGAGGTTGTTAAAAATCCAGATTCCTGGGGCCTCCCTGGCACCCTGAGATTCTGATCCAGTAAATTTGGAATAAGTCCTAAGAACACTCACTTTCAGCGAAAGCCCCTGGTAGGCCAGACCCAAGCTCCAACCCACTGCCCCAGCCTGAACACCCAATGTCGATGGCACTGTTGTATGAGTTTCCCAGGAAAATAATCTGCAGGTCCTTATACAGAGAGAGACACATTTCCCACCATGATCTAAAATTCTATCCCACAGATTTACTAAATGCCCGCCTTGTCCCAGTCACTATTCTAATGTGGAGGTGGAAAGTAAAACGAACAGGCAAAGCCTATCTCTCATGGAGCTTACAGGCAAGTGGGGAAAGGCAAACAATGAACAATTAACTGTGAAACATCAGGAAGGATGAACACTGCAAGAATATTCCACAGGGTGGAGGGATACGGGGTGGCAGTGAGTGACCACAGAGGTGTGGGGAGCCTGGCTTCAAGGTGACAGATGAGTAGACACCTGAATGAAGTTGGAAAAAGTGCCCATTCCCAATGGGAAAGAAGCATGAATCAGAGAAGTTGGGGCATGTTGGCCGGGAAGGCTTCCGGACTTGCCACTTCTGTGGTTCCAAGGTAGGCTGTTCACAGAACAGCCACCTGATTCAGGAGATCTGGGCTCTGTGTTGGTAAAAGTTCCCCAGGTGCTGCCACTGGTTTTTGGCCAGGATGACATCCTACCTTGGCCTGCGAGAAAGCAGCAGCACGGCCAGACCATCAGCACTTCTGCACAGGCAAGAGTTCAGGAAGCCTAGGACCTGTGCTTTACTGCAATAAAGAAGTGCTGGCACTAGGTCTGCTTTCCATGAGAGCACGGAGTGCTGGTGTTTTGCAGAGGGTGTCTGTGACCCCTTTTTATCCAGTGGCAATGATAATAAATAGGACATCTATGTAGCTCTTGTGTGTTACTTTTCTAAATGACTTGCAAATATTAACATATCTAATATTTTGTCACAAATGTGTGAAATCTATCAACTTTTATTTCTGCCCAACTTGAATTCTCTGAGGGAGATACTATAATTATCAACATTTGCAGGTGAGGAGACCGAAGCATAGAGAGGTTTAAGTATCTTGACGGAGGTCACACATTTAGTGAATAATTGAGCTGGGACTTGAACCCAAGAAGTCCAGCCCAAGCGGCTTCCTTGTGCTGCTTCTGAGAGGAGAGGAAGCTCAGAGGCTTGAGTGAACTTCCCTCCTTGTGGGCCATGTTTGCTGATTTAGGAGGTTAATGCTCTTAAGTCTTTCAATGTAATTTGTTTCTGGCATTTCCTTAATTAAATCACATACTTCACTTTTTTTAGGTTAAAATATTGTCTGGGAAATGCTTGTTTTCTCAATCCAAATTACACTCATTTCCCCCCTAGTTTTGCAAGTGGTATTAAATCTTTTTTCCCCTTTCTTTGCTTATGAGTTTTGCTGGCATGTATTTTTATGCTGGTGCCCCGGCAGGAGGCTGGGGACAGAGGTAGCTGGCATGTATGACCACACCCTCCTCAGGAGAGTCATCTCAGCATCCACTCCTCGGGGTGCCCCATTTTCTGCCTCTGGATCCAACTCACTCCCAGTCCTCAGACGCACTGATGATGGCTCCGTGGCAGAAGCTGACCCAGAGCCTGCGGGGAGAGAGGTGTCTGTTTCATCTGTATTGGCTACTTTCAACTTGCTCAGGCTCGACTTGTTTTTCTGCTTGGACTCTTCTTCCCATCACCTCACCAAATCCACCTGCCAACACCTTAGTGTACACTAAGGTCTTGACTCCCTCTTCACTGCCAACCTTCCCCTCACATGTTTATACCACTACCTGCTCCAACACTCTTCAGTGGCTTCCCACAGCCCATAGACTAGATCCCCAAGTCCTTCAGCTGCCCTAAGACCCTGTCACACCTGTGCTGGCCTCTCACAGATGCTCTGGCCTTCGCTGGGCTCTCAGAATACACCAGGCACCTCCTGTCCCCAGGGCTTTTCCACTCCACCTCCCTGCCCTCACCTCACTCTCATTTGGCCCACTCCTTGGATTCCAGGTTAGCCTGATTCCCCGGGGTCCAGGCCAGCTCTGCATTGGTACCCATCACAGCTGCAGGCACTGGACCCTGCAGCCAGCAGCCAGCTGTAATAAATGGTTTGTGTGGCCCCTTAGGGCCTGTCACCCACCCTGTGTCTGCAGAACCTGGTTCCACTGTTTCCAGCACTAGCAGAAGACCTAACTTATAACACGTATCTCATAAGTATCTACTGAAAAGTGAAATGTGGTCCCCTGTGGTTCAGATGGGTTAAGGCAATTTCTCCTGGGAGTTGCTGCAGTAGCTGGTTGTTGATGAGACACTCTAGGTTGATGAGTGTCTCAGGGTTGGCTGTAGGTGTGTGAGTGCAGGGGAGCTCCCACTTCTGTCAGTGCATCCTAACCTTGGATTCTGGCTAGAAGAAAACCTCATGTACCAAAATTTGCCATGCCCTTTCCTCTTTTAAATAAATCTTCAGTTTATCATTGAACAAGGCAGATTTTCTTGGTGGAATTAGTAGCTGAATTATCGTTGATACTTGGATTCTCACAGTATCATTTCCACAATTGTTAGTGTCACATGATGTGTCCAAGTACCAACAGCACTCCTTGCATCCTAATTCCCAATATTTGAACATTTACTGCAGGAGTAAGGTCTGCAGGTTTCAAATGTGGCCATGTATACTGCAGCCCACTGTACAGGGAAATTTTGGAATGAGAACTCACCCCCATGCTCCTAGTAATAGCAATGCTAGCAGTCATTGGGCGGTAACCCCACAGGGCATGGGGTGAAATACTTTATGTACATTTGATCCTCATTAGAGCTGCACATGTGAGGAAATGGGGCCCAGAGAGGCTAAGTATTGGGAGCACTGCTTCTCCACTCCCCACATTCCCTCCACATGGAAGGAGCCCACCCAGAGGAGGGAGAGTGCACTCTCCCCTTTATTCTCCTTGAGATTGAGCCAGATGCAGGGAGCAGGTCTGTGTCCTCACATCAGGTCCTCCCTGGGGAGTGCCCCAGCGAAGACAACTGGGCCCAGACTTGCCAGAATGAGCAGGTGAGTCTGCACAATGCAGGCATCCCAGCCTCGGGCCTTTCCCAGTGATGGAGCACAAATTGTCCTCACCTGCCTCACTCTGTCTTGTCTATCTATTTGGAACCTGAGGTAGAAGAGAGGCCATGTATCAGGCCACCTCAGGGTCCAATAGGTAACCTATCAAAAAAAGCAATAGATAAGCTATCCAAAGTCAAACCACTGGCCAGTGAAGAAACTATGATTGACCTTAGTGCCCTGTATCGAACCCCTGTGGCACGCAGCTCCTCCTTCCCAGTGCAGGAGGCTTTGCCAGCTGGGGTCACATGCGTTGAGAGGTCAGGAGTTCAGGTCACTTTTGGGGAACTTGGATAGCTTTCAGAGGGTAAGCTGTAGGAGGTGATTTTATGATGATATCCCTGTAGACACTGTTACTTGCTTCTGAAGCAACCCTTTTTCTTTTTTCAAAAAAACTATTCCCTATCTTCAGAGATAAGGGCAGGAAGGGAGGAAGAAAGGGAGAGAAGCATCAATATATGGTTGCCTTTCACCTGCCTCCAGCTACAGACCTGGCTGGAGACCTGGCTTGCAGCCTGGTTAGGTACCCTGCTGGGGAATCAAACCAGCAACTTTTGGGTTCACAGGCCAGTGCTTTATCCACTGTGCCACCAGCCAGGGCTTGAAGCAAACCTCTTTGATTGGCCAAGTGCCACCATTTCTAAATCCATACCTGAGGGGCGAGGGCCACATGGCAGAGACAACAGGTACTTCTGCTTCTGAACATGGGCTCACTGGGGGTCTCAGAGACACCTGCTAGGGGCTTTTAGTGCATTTTATGGTGACTCTTGGGATGTTTGCTGCTACTGCTGCTTCTCTTGTTCCTCTCCCAGCTCTTCCTCCTTCTCCTCTTCTTCCTCCTCCTCCTACTTTTTTGCACCCTCTTCCTGACCTCCCTTCTCTTTTAGTTTTTTCTTGTTTTTCATTTCTATAACTGATGATTTTATGTGTTAGCAGTGTACACAAGTATAAAAGCAAAGCTAGTTTATGTCACACCCCCACCCAAGCGAATGTACCTTACCCTTGATGTAGGTTTTGCTGCTGCTCTGAGGCTGGCCTTGA
Source organism: Noctilio leporinus (assembly GCA_004026585.1). Taxonomy (NCBI): domain Eukaryota; kingdom Metazoa; phylum Chordata; class Mammalia; order Chiroptera; family Noctilionidae; genus Noctilio; species Noctilio leporinus. The sequence continues at coordinate 200,511 of PVIW01002024.1, read as the reverse complement.
GGGGAGCACCACCATCTTTACCCTCTGCTATTCTCGGGGAGCATGTGGCCTCTCCCCTGGATCTCTAAACCACAGAGGTCATGACTCTTGCACTCTGTCTACAGGAGACACCTTTCCTTCTGTAGTCAGAGTAGAGAATTTGGGACAGACTGAGTCAGCTGCAGCACTGAGGTCCATGTAGGGCATCACTGTCGCCACTCTGAGATAGGGGCACTGTCCCACTTAACAGATGAGAAACTGAGGCACACAGAGCAACTAAGTAACTTTCCTGAGGAACCTCAATAAAAAGGTCAGACCCAGTGCCCTCTGAGTGCACATCACAGGGATTAGCTGAAATGCAAAGGCACAGGGGCAGAAAAGAGTTACAGAATGGTGAGTAGGAGATGCCTGGCTGCTTAAGTAGGAGGCTTGGGTGGAAGATTTCTAACTTGGCTTGTCTTATTTTTTGTTTTGAAATGTTTGTAATGGCTCTAAATCAAGAGAGTTGAAGCGCTTTGGCAGAGGAGCAGCGAGGGGAATTTCTTTAACTGTTGTCTCCTTGCTGCTCAGCACCTGTTTCTGCATGCACAGCTTTCAAATGTCCCTGAGATTTCTGTCTGATACCCAGAGAAATGGAAAGGCCTCTTTCCATTACCTATTCAGTTACTTTAGGAGGTCTCAGAAGTCATCTAATGTTTCCTATAATTCAGCTGGTAGGTTTTCATCCCAGAAGAACAGACCTAGTGCTGAGAAAGTTCTGTGTTGACAGGCTGGTGATATGTGTAACAGAAACAAAATATCAATAATCCCAGACAGGCTAATTTAATTCCACTTAGAATAATGCAGTTATCTCTATAGAGTGCAGTCAGTTCTTTAGACCCGGGGGCTCTAGAGTTTAATGATATTAAGAAAAAATACTCGTCACAATTGCAATTACTACAGCTTCTTTAACAACATCTATTTTATTTATAATAATGTGTTAGAAGTTAAGCTTGGGCCACATTAAAAAAAATACACACAACCTTTCAACTTATGTGAATATGCTAATAGATATTTAAGTTTTCTTCCTGTAAGATTTCCATGGTAAGCAACTGTAGTTGTTTCCTGGTAAGTTTGATAGAAGTGGGAAGGAACAAAGTTCTGGAAAACCAGGTGGCATGGTATCCCTCAGACATAGGAAAGGTTTTTCCTTTTCTATGCTCCAGATGGTGACACTGATCCCAAAAAAAGTGTTAATAGAAATTCCTAAATCCATATGGCTATGCAACATATTTTCCTTCAAACTATAATTATGAGGCTTGTGGCCCTCCTGCCATGGGGTGGCAGGAAGAAAAGGAGAGAAGTAGCAGGGCAGGTGTTCCGTGTAGGGGTGTGCAGGGGGTGTTCCTCAGAGACACGGCACCCTGAGCTGCTCCAGGCCCCTCTGCACACTGGAGGCCTCCTCAGGAGAGAGGGACATGTCCACCCCAACTGCTTAAAAAAAGGAAAGTAGTAAACTACATAATTTTGGAATAACTTTAGGTTTACAGAAAAGTTGCAAAAATAGTACAGAATTTCTGAATACCCCTGACTCAGTCTCCCCTCTTGTTAACATCTCATATTACCATGGCACTTGTCACAACAGGCACTTGTCACTTGTGCCTTTGGTACACTACTGTTAACCAAACTCCAGCCTTTATCTGAATGTCACCATTCTCCCCATTAATAACCTCTGCCTCCTCTAGGATCCCATCCAGGAAGACATTATTTAGTCACCCTCTTTCCCCAGGCCCCTCTTGTCTAGGATAGTTTCTCAGTCTTTCCTTGTTTTCATAGCCTTAACAGTCTGAAAGAGCACTGGTCACCCACCAGATTGGTTAAGTGTTTTTTCTCTCTTAGCTTCTGAGCAGGGAATCATTCCCCAAGGACGTGCCTGGCTGGGAGAGCAGGAAGGGGCCTGGGAGGCTGAGCATGTGGCGGTCCAGACATTGCTTATTTTGATCTTCCCTGTGAAATTGCTAAGACAACCCCAGGACTTTAGCAAACTCATTGACTCTGTTAACGTAGCACTGGAGAGCCGTCTGTCTGTTCAGAGTGGCTTTCAGAGCTAATGTGAGCCTCATGAGAAATGTGTCTCTTAACTTTGTAGCTGGTCACATCGCTTTCAGCCAAAACATCATCTGTCCTGTCCCCTCCCAAAGATTTTTTGACTCTTAACTAAAACGTACACCTATAGGAATGTAGGTGTACGCACACAGAAGCGTACCCATTCCTTCATTTACTTTTCTTTCAAAGACACATGCGGTGGGGGGCAGTTTCAGAAGAAGTGGCTATGGCCCTTGTGCATCCTGCCCTCAGCATTAAGGAGCATGTGATCATGTGCTTCCCTCAGTCTCTGAGCAATGGGGTGCAGGCAGATTGCCCAGAGTAACCTAGAACACCATCACTCAGTCCTGCGCTCGGCCAGAGTGGAATGAGCCCGTGTTGACCATTTATTTTGTCCTCCCTGGTCCCCAGGGGAGGTTTTGCAGCGGGGTGGACTGTGTACTGACAGCATGCCCTGGCTCCCTTCACTCCCATGGGGATATCTGAGCTGCAAAGTTAAGAGTCTGAACACATTTTCTACAGTGACAGCCAGATTCTGTCCCCTGGCGAAAGGGGGGAAAACCCAGAAGCGTTCTCCCCTTTTCCTGGTGCCTGAACTTGGGGAACAGGGCTGTGGTGGCGGCAGCCTGCGCAGGGGCTTGCCAGCTTACCGACTGGTCACGGACTCTCTCTCTGCAGAGCTGGAGAAGGAGCTGTCCCGGAGGCCCAAGAAGGTCTGCATCGTGAAAATGGTGGGCACCCGGAACCTGTGGAAGAACATCGTGGTCCTGTGTGTGAACTCGTGAGTCACCAGAGGGACACAACACACTAAGGCTGAGGTCAGGGAGGGACTGGGAAAGAGCTGCTGGGACGGAGGCCGGCAGGGGCCCCTCCTTGCCAGCTGGACTTTGAATTACAGCCTGGCCCAGCCCTCTGGCCTGCCTGGGGCTCCACCTTTGCAAGGGGCCCTAGTTAAGTCTGACAGGCCTGTCAGAGCTTCCTAACCAGGGCTCTGAATCAGGCTACCAGCGCTGGGAGGTATAAACCCCGCCCCAGCCTCAGGGCAGCCAGGGCCTTGGCCAGACATCTTATCCTGCCTGCTGCAAGGCTGGGGCGCCCTGAGCTGGTTCACATGCACATGCGTCCTTTGACTATCAGAGAATTGGTTCACATCCATGGAAATCCTGTCTCACTACGTGCCTTCTGGTCCCTGTACCTCCTTCAGGGGTACAGTGGGGAGGGGACCCCAGGTTGGAATTTTTAGGCAGTGGCACAGGGAAGGGGATTCCAGACCAGTGGGACCCAGCTGTCCCCTCCACCTGAGCTGCTCAGCAGCTCCTGCTTGGAGCCACCACCCGCAGCCCTGTGCTGGTCAGAGGCCCAGACCCAAGGCAACCACAGTTGTGGCAGGTCAGCCTGAGCCCCCACCCCCTAGTGAACCCCAGAGGTGCTCTAAGAGGCGCATCATTCACACCCACCCCTGCTGCTGCCACGACTTTGAACCTGGTGTCCCCCAGTCGTTCACAGTGTCCTAACAGCCCCTGTCCCAGTCTCAGTATGTACCTAGGTCTTTCCTGTTGCCTCAAAGCTCAGTAACCCTGTCCTTTCCAGACCACACAAGGTGGGCCCTCCTCTCTCAGGGGCGGAAGTCATCTGGGGATTAACTCATTCAGGGCTAGAGGTAATCTGGGCAAGTGGGGAGGGTTAGTTCTCACTGCGGTCAGAGGGTTTGGGAGAAGAGGGGTTTGCACTCACTCTGAAAGGTCTCAGGACACTGACAGGTAAAGAGAGGCCTGTGGTCTCATCTGGTCCTACCATTCCCCACAGCTATTTCTATCAAAGCAACTCAATTTAATCAGTTCTCAATATTTGGGTCCCTGTTTAAGTTGGGGGAGGATACAAAGCAATGGAAAAGCTCCAGCCCAGCTTACACCCTGTCATACAGACGAGCAGACCAAGGCCCAGGCAAGGGGATGACCACCCATGGTCACCACTTGGTCAGGGCCCAAGACCTCAGACCTCAGCCACCTGGCCCAGCCACCACACCATTGTCTAATCTCAGGCTAGACCAATAGGGCTATTAAGAGCAGAGTGACTTCTAAGTTGTATTTTGGGAAAAAACAAAAAAATGTGACAAAGACTAGAAGGCAGGTTCCCACTTTAGTGAATGTTGTTGCAGGGGAGAGTCTATCTCTGGCTTTGTTATCTTAAAATTACCTTTTGCAGTCAGAGAACTTACTTTCCATCAAAACAAAAAGGTGGAAGGTTTCCCTCAGACTTCAGTAAGCCAAGAAGAGGCAGGCATCTAGAATGCTAGGAGATTGAATGTCATCAATTGCTAGATTATGAAAAGAAGGCACAGGGGAGCTGGGTTCCTCCATGATTTCCCAAGTTGGAAATACATGCGTTTGGCAAGGGCAGGTCCCTGCTTCAAGGGACAAGGGTCTGTTGCAGTGGTCTTGGTGCATCCTCAAGACTTGATGAAAGAACACAGAGGTGGTTGGAGGAGACAGGAAGGTTCGGCTCTGAGATGGATCCTGAGCACTGATGTAATGAAGGCGCCCTGCCAGCCTGCAAACATTTCACATATGGCCACGTCCAAAGGGCCCCCGTGGCCTAGGCACAGCCCAGGTGGTACTCGTCCTCACTGTGGCAGCCCTCCTGTGTGCACCAATGTATGTTATTTATTCCTGTGTCCCAGAGTGGACATCTGTCTGCAGCAATTGAGACACATTTCCAGCAGGTTTCTATGATTTTGTGGGGCAGTAAAGAGGCTTGATGTCCAGCAGTAGAGGGAAACAGCAGGGAATTAATTGAAACAAACTCTCCAAACTGTTTGACTTGACTTCCAACTAGTTTCTTCAGAATGCCTTTGATGTACACCTGCGGAACCTCCCTCAGCCTGTTTGCCCATCTGTGAAGTGGGTCTGAGGGTGGCTTTTCCTGTACCTATATGGGATTAAATGCACACTTCTGATCACACATGGAGTTGCCTATACACTTCCTGGTTATTGGACACAGTGACCTCCTGGGGATGGCACAATCTCTTGTCTCTGCACGCTGCACACGGCTTTCTTGGTGTGTCTCCCACAGGCTGACAGGGTACGGGATCCACCACTGCTTCGCAAGGAGCATGATGGGTCACGAGGTGAAGGTGCCACTCCTTGAGAACTTCTACGCTGACTACTACACCATGGCCAGCATTGCCCTGGCATCCTGCCTGGCCATGTGTGTGGTGGTCAGGTTCCTGGGACGCAGGGGCGGGCTGCTGCTCTTCATGATCCTCACTGCCCTGGCCTCACTGCTGCAGCTCGGGCTCCTAAACTGTGAGTGCGGCCGGGGAGTGGGATCGCCTGGGTGGCAGGGCTGGGAGGGGTGGCTGGGGGAGGGGGCTGTATAACAGAGGATGTTGGAAAGGGCTGGATGAGACTAGGAACAGTTTTCAGTGACCTGGCATTCCGGAATCAGCAGCTTGAGGAGATGGCTCGGGAAGGAAGGTCAGCTCTAATTGAAATGTGCAGGGTTACTGCCTTTCCCTTCTTTCCCCACCAACCCGGGGGCTCCAATTCAGAGCCTTCCTGACTGCACCATGATGGACACAGTCTCATGAATGGACAGGCTCTGATATATCATATGACAAAGGAGAACTGAACACTTATTTCATTTCCGTGATGAAGGAGGAAACAAAATTGACATATTTGCATTGGGACACTGCTTTTCAGTAGACATTTCCAAGTATATCAGCTTGTCTTTGGGCCAAAGAATTGGTTGGTAAATGTTTAAAATAAATTAAAGAAAGGCTAGGGAATCCATGCAGCCCCTCCAACTATGAGTAGGCAAGCTCAGAACACCTACCTCCCTGCACAGAAGAAGCCACGGGCATTTCTCTGACCTGCCCACAGTGAGAGAGAACAAACAGGACAGTGAGCCCTCCTCACCCAGGCAAGGTCCTCCTGGGACAGGATTGGACACCACGGGGACACAGAGGCCATAGACTACACCCTCCTTCACAAGGAGAGCTGACCCAAGCTGGGGGCCTGACCTCAGAGACTTGAGTTGTAGCACAGCTCAGAGCCTCTAGGGTTTCAGGTGTAGGTGATGTAGCTGAGGCAGTCGGCACAGTATGGAAGGGGGAGAAAGCTAAAACTCACAACTCAGTCCTGTTATACACGTGCATTATAGATTAGCTGGTTTCAATGTCAGGAGTCATTTTTCTAACCAGCAAGTTCTCCTGAATCCTGCATCTCTCTCTGGGGGATTGGTCTTTGTTTCAGCTGTGACTAGCAAGGAAACGGATAAGTGATGTCTGTCTCCCAACCATCCTGTCCCTGCTGGGGCCACCTGAGCTACCCTTCCAGGGAGCCTGTGAGTGGACGTTCAAGGGGACATGCAAGGGACTAGCTGCCCCCGGAGTATCACAGTGCTCTTTGTCCCCAAGCAGGAAAGCCACAGGAGCTTTGTGCAATGGACAAGTAGTCTGGGGATCAGAGCCTAAGAAATGCCGCCTGATGGATGGGTCTGCACCCACATCATTGCCACTCTCTTGAGCCTGGACAGCAGAGGATAACTACACACATTGAAATTAACCCTTCTGCTTTAGGCCCAGAGGTGTACCAGCCAGAGACTCTGTTCTGAACAGTCCTGTTTTCTCCCCAGGATCTGAGGCCTCCCCTTCCAAACAAAAAGAGTTTTTGTTTGGTTGAGTGTTAATTCCAGTGCCCTGACACTGTCCCCACAGGTCTCCTCTGTCTCTTAACACTCTGGCCCCAGACCTGGAAGGGAATTCACTGAGATACCAGTCACATGGAAACATAGAGGTCACTTCATACCTAACGTGCTTTCTCTCTCCCTCTTCTCCCGCTTTCTCCATGGTCGGCCGGGTGGGTGCCATCATCTCCGCTGCCCAGTGATTGGAAAGTACAGCCAGCATCCAGACTCAGGTGAGCCCCCCCACACCTGTGCCGTGTGCGTCCTCATCTTTGTATTACATCCAAATGGGCATTTCCAAACACTCACAGACCTGTGGTTTCCCTCTCCTCTGTTTCTCCTCCTTTACCCTCCAAGAGTTGCAGCTGAAGTTGGCCGTAGGTTGGACACTATAAGCATACATATGTGTTTTCTTCTCCCTCTTGCCTCTAGAAAGAGTGGCTCATTCTCCTGTTTGTGCCTAGCTTGCATGTTTGCCCTTGCCTCTTCCCCTGGCACCAGCACTAGCAACCAGCCCAGGCCCTCAGCTATCACTCATGCAGTGTGCCTTCAGGATGGGGCCTGGATAAAATCAGAAAGCCTGAGAGTGCTGGAGGCCTGGCTGAGCATGCTGCCAGGGGAGGCTGCTGTCCACCTTGTGAATCACGCAAGTTCACTGCTGTCCTCCATGGGGACAGCAGAGCACCACTGCCATCCATCACAGTGCTGCTGGTCACGTGTGCCTAACCTGACCTGAGCCCATGCTACCAGGGCCCTCCACAATGAGAACCCTGAGGTCCCCATGCAGCCTTGCAGGGAACTGAGCTGTTCTCCATGTACGGCCCCCAACAGCATGCTATTGCTCTGCTAGATACCACCTTGGCATGAGGTCAGACTGTGGTGCTGTTTGCAAGAGGCTTGGGTTAGTTGAGCTCTTTCTCTCCAGGCCCATAAATTTTTCTGTTTGGGTTACTTGAGTTTTTATTCCTTTAAATCAAGCCTAAGGTACCCTGTCCTGAGATCCAAATAGCCAGGGCTCTCTGGGGCAGACACTTTCTCTGGAGCCACATGGAAAGCTGGGACAGAATGGATGTTGCTGTAGCACCAGAGAGACCACCAGCCTTCCTGAAAGGCTGGCTCTTGGCCCTGAGGAATTCTGGTGGAATCCACATGTGCTCCAGCATCCAGGACCCACAGGCTTGCTGGAACCCTCGCAAAGTCAACTGGCAGGAGAGTCTGCCCTCCCATGCCTGGAGGTGACCCTCCATTTACAGAGGCAACTGAGCACCCAGTCTGCACCTCACACTGGGGAGTGGGGAAGAGGGAAGTCCCTTCACATGATCCCAGGCCTCCCTCCTCCCCTGTCCCCCCTAGTGAGCCCTGGCCTCACTAGCTTCCTTTTCCTGTCCCTCTGCTCCTCCTCACCATCCCCTTCTGGTTGCCCTTCAGGTATGAGTGACAGTGTCAAGGACAAATTCTCCATCGCGTTCTCCATCGTGGGCATGTTTGCCTCCCATGCAGTGGGAAGCCTCAGTGTGTTCTTCTGCGCAGAGGTCACCCCCACAGTCATAAGGTGCGTGATGGGGTATGCCCCACAAGTTTTGAGGGCCCAGGGCGGGCTGCCTATTTAGCCAGGCCTCTGGTGAATTAACCAGCATCAGCTTTGACCTGCCCTGGCCTTTGGACAAGGGTGATGTGTGTGCTGAGCATGTGAGCTGCAAGGTGGGGCGCTCCACCCTGACCCCATGGCAGCTGAGAATCAGATGAGAACTTAACCCTGGTCAAGCTACTGTCAGGGCAGTAGCTGGAGGATGGGGGAGCAGGGAGCTTTCCAGTGCGTGGGAAACAGAGCAATAACTGGAAAAGGAGAGAAAATCAGTAGGTATTTTATACTCTTACTTCAACTGATATCAAATGCTGTCAACTCTTCTGAGAAACCTCAATAAAAAATATTTTTTCAGAATAAAAATTTGAAGTAGAAAAGGCCTTTTTATTACTGGCCTGAGAAGTTGATGTCACTAGTCCAAACAAAGGCCTCATAGATTTATTTATTTAACCAGTGTTTCTCACAAACCCACTGATGTGCCAGGCAGTAAGTCAGTGGGCAGGACAAAGATACAAGCCTAACAGGTTTGTGGTTATTTCATAATTTCCTAGGAGGTGATATTAACTGCGCTTAGCTCATTTTGTTTGGTTCACCAAGTGAGGAGGTGGTATGGGGGAGGGGAGGGCACTACACGCCATTTGATGTTACTCAGAGTATAGCATAATAAAGGGGTTTGTCTTTATTTAAAACAGCACCACTTAACTGCAAAGTCATACATTTTCCTGATAATTACGTGTGTGACTTATGAAAGAGCTCATCTTGATTTACTTTGAACTTTGTATAGGAATTCATTGGCATTTCTAACCACATGCTTTTTAAAAATGTAAATTGTCAATATGGGCAATTACTCAGCTGTGAGATAAAAACCCAGAAGCCAGCATGACCCTTCCCACCCTTACTTTCCCACTTGGGAAAACAAGCAGAGGCCAATACAGTTCAAGGTAGGGTGCGTGCAGACTAATGGTTTCAGCCCCAGAGCACTGGGAGGAGGCAGGTAAGTACCTGGACTCTTCCCACATTTCCAGTAGTCATGCTGACAGCAGGATTATCACATGACCTCACTTTGATTCATTTCCCCCGGGTTTTGACAATACAAAGCATGCCTGATGTCTGCTTGTTACTTGTGGGATAAAATGCCAAGAAATTGTATATTTAAGAAAAAAGCAATTAGGGACAGACTCTTGTAGCTGAAGAGCAGGACGACAGCTAAATTGGGGGTGGGGGTGTTAGCGAATGGAGGGATTGAGCAGAAAGGAAAAGGGGCTCAGACATGAACAACATGGGGTGACTACAGGGGGCATGGGGGTCTAAGGGGCCTGGTAATGGAAAAATACATTAAAGCTTAAATTTTAAAAAACTGAAAATCTTTTTTTTTTTTTTTTTTTAAAGATTTTATTTATTATTTTTAGAGAGAGGGGAAGGAAGAGAGGCAGAGAGGGAGAGAAACATCAATGTATGGTTGCCTTTCACCTGCCTCCAGCTACAGACCTGGCTGGAGACCTGGCTTGCAACCTGATTATGTGCCCTGGCTGGGAATCGAACCAGCAACCTTTGGGTTCACAGGCCGGCACCTTATCCACTATGCCACCAGCCAGGGCTTTGAAAATCTTTTTTTAAATGCAATTAAATGCCAAGTAATTCATCTGTTCAACCCTCTGCCTAAGCAAAGTGTATAGCCGAGCCTGAAGCTTATTTCTTGCTTGTTATCCTGGAAGTTGCAAAATGCCTTAGAGAGACAGCAGCTCCTTCTGCCTTTTCTTTACCTAAACTTCCTTTGTTTTGAAAAGATTCCAGCAATGGGAATTGTTTCAGCAGGGAAGAAGTCAAGATTAGATTCTGGCTTCCCACTAGCCGCCCCCAGCCTTTGTGTAATTATGGATATTCCCCTGAGGATAGCCACCCCACCACTCTGGTAGCAGGTAGACCTCATTATTCTCTGAGATTTTACTGAGGAAGCTAAACTGAAGGAACTGTGGTATCCTTTTCCTCTGTGACGCACACCTGGAAAGGTGATTTGATTTTGGGATAGAATTTAAACCCGTATGTTGTTAGATTCAGCTTGCCAAGATGAAGAACTGGGAAAATATTGGCCCCTTAGTGATGTTTTTGTACTTGCAGAGAATGAGAGAATTTAGTCCAAAGGGGGTCTGGTCTGGCAGGATGGTACTGATGCCAACTCTTGGCACCCTTTCCTGCAGAAAGCTGTCCCTTCTTACTGACACACTCAGCAATAGTTCCTGAGGAGTTCCTGGAACCTGAGTGGCTTCCTTATCCTCTCCCTACTTCATGCAGATAAGTCCAGGGTAAGCTAGGATGGGTGGCTTGCAGTTTGTGAGCTTCACTTAGCCTTTTTTTTTTTACAATGCTCTATTAAAAACACATCTCCTGAACAAGAATAGAAGGCAGGTTAAGCTGCCAGGTGGACTCTGTAAATAGGAGGATGAGAACCTTTCTGCACAAAAACTTGCTGAATTCTATTGTCGAGAATGACAGCAACTTGCCTGAGTGCTGATTAATCAACTCATACTAGTTCATGAGATTCCATCCAAACTGCCTGTTGCAGAGAAGTCTTTCCTCCCACGTAGGCCCATCCAGAAACCATTCATTTACCACTAGATGAGGCAGTTTCTTCTTAGGCTTTCTGTTGGGTAACTTTGCAGGCAGATGGGGGAGGCCCCTATATCTGCAGCACTTTGTCCCCTGGGGCTTGGACAGAAGTAGCCAGGAGTCCTGGTTGATCCAGAAGCAGGTGGTAGCTTTTTTGTAGCAGTTCTTTTCTGTGCAGTAGTCACCTAGAAGCTCAGGCCTTCACTGTCTTTTTGTCCCCTCACAGAGGGACTGGGTAAGAGAGGAGGCAGGTGCTACTGACAACAGCAAGCCCCCTTCGTTTTTCCATAATCCTCAGGACTTTCATGGGAGCTCTGAGCCTTGTCCAAGTTCATCTGCTCCCTCCTGGTGCATCTCCTGTTCCACTCCCCCTCAGGCCATTCTGCCTCCTTCTTCTAGAAACTTTTCTGGAACTTGCCTTATCTGAGACCTTCCTCCTAACAAACTCCTCTCTGTTCCCACTTCAGGACTAGAACCCAGACCCTGACGTCTTCTGCTCTAAAGTTGCCTCAAAAACCAGCATGGAGGGCAAAGATGGCCTCTATGTAATGTGACATGTGGAGTCTGTTTAACTTATTTTAAAACCTATATAACACACACACACACACATATACATATACACACACAGTATCACAAATGCTCAGTGAGTGACTGGAAGCCAGGAGATGAGGCAGGCATGTTAAAAGTTAAACGGCTGGATGAGGAACAACCAAAGTGCAGAACATGTGGCCTAGAGCCTAAAACTTGGGTCCTTAGCACAAAGGAAAGAGCAGAGGGGGAGCCCATTGTGATCTCAGTGGCCACTTGCTTATCCCTGCTTGCCTTGGTCAAGTCCTCTTTGTCCTAACAAGAGACTAACTCAGGACCACCTATGGGGTGGTGGTGATGGCAGAAGAGAGACTATAGGTTCAGTAAATTGATATTGACATCTATCCCAAGACATTGACAAAGCCTCTATGTCTATGAATTGATACTGAGCTCAGAATCCATTTTTTCTCCTCTTTTACTTGTTTGCTAATGATACTAGTCATAAGAATAATTACACTAATTCTTTGGGTTTTTCTATACAGTCCACCTCTTTGTAATTACTGAGCATGTACACATGTCAATACTCTTTTAAGAACAAAATTGGTAGTATTATTAGTCCTACCTAAATATTTTTGGCAGTTATATTTATTTCTGGAAAAATGACAGAAATATTTGTTCATCCTTGACTTCACAGAAGTCTAGTAAAATAAACTAATATAAAAGGAAGTGAGAAATGGGAGGTATGTTTCTGGGATTTACATGTTTAACAGGATGATTTAAAGATTCTGGAATTCTTAGTTTGCTACTTCCAATAATAAGTCTCCTTGTATATGTATCTTTTTTTCTGTAAAGTAATTTAGACATTATTACTAATAAAATTAAAATATCCAGTGGAAATGAAAATTTGTGTGTTCCTATAAAGCACAGCGAGGCAAAACCTGCCCCTCTCTCTTCACATCTGGAACCTGAGGGTCTGACCATTCTATTAAATATGGGCATATGTTGCCTTCTAGTGACAACCTAGGGGAGAGCAGAAAAATGCACAAGGCATTTGTAGGGAGGAAAATGAAACTATCACTTAAAATCTAGTGTGCAGGCCCTGGCTGGTAGCACCGCAGATAAGGTGCAGGCCTGCGAACCCAATGGTCGCTGGTTCGATTCCCAGCCAGGGCACATAGCCAGGTTGCAAGCCAAGTCTCCAGCCAGGTCCGTGGCTGGAGGCAGGTGAAAGACAACCATACATTGATGTCTGTCTCCCTCTCTGCCTCTTTCCCTTCCCCTCTCTCTGGAAATAATATTTTTTTAAAAAATCTAGTGTGTAATGATCCCATTCTCTAAACTGAAATTCTTTTTATTTTTAAATATTTTATTCATTATTTTAGAAAGAAGGGCAGAGAGAGAGGCAGAGAGGGAGAGAAACATCAATGTATGGTTGCCTTTCACCTGCCTCCAGCTACAGACCTGGCTGGAGACCTGGCTTGCAGCCTGGTTATGTGCCCTGACTGGGAATCGAACCAGCAACCTTTGGGTTTGCAGGCCAGCACCTATCCATTGAGCCAGGGCTTTAAACTGAAATTTCAAAAAGAAAACACAAAGCCTAAAGTGGTATACCAAATTCTGCCAAAATTACTTACTGAATAATTTTAAGGTATCCTTGGTAGAAAACCAAACAGAAAATTGCTTTCACAGAAAAAATATATAAAGATACATTGCACATTGCATATGTACTTACATGTATATATGTGTTTATGAGTACTTTTTTAATAATTCATCTAGTTTTACCAAAAATTGACATGTATTTATTAACATAATAATGTGATAGAGTCATTTGGCTGATGGAGACTTCTGTCTGGTGCTGAACCCTGCTCCTTTACCAATGAATCTGTGTTCAGCCTTCTCAATGGGTCTATGCATTCTACCTTCCTGCATGTTAACCCACGTTTAGTCTTGTATAGTCTTTACACGCACTGAACATGTAAGTCTCTCTTGCTGCTTGTCAGTAGCATTCGCTCTTAGTGAAAAGGTCAGGTGGAAACCCAGGAGTTTTCAGAAAAAAATGGTGTCTTATTGTATCAAAGGCCTCCATGAAATACATCCATTTTTCCTGGCATCTGATATGTCCCTTGCAATGTCCTTTGGCTTCCTGAAGTGGCCAGAAGGATCAAAAAGACTAAGTGGCTATTTTAGGTGTTCATATTATTCATCTTACAGATGGAGTCAATCTCATTGCTCTTTCTCATGGTCTTCTATATTTAATCTGTACTGTTCATTTGGGTGAGCTGACCTTCCTACCTAGGAAGCTATTGTAATCCATAAACATCCAATATTTATTAAGCATAAATAGTGTCTGCCAATTGATGCTCCAGGAAACGATCCATGACCTTGAAGGGTTCATAAACTAATAAGGATGGTAAGCATATGAACAAATGCTAGCAGAAAGGTTCAGAGTGTCTTTATAAGATTGCCTGGGACCCTCTGCCAGGGAAGGGGGTTATTATCTGGAAGACACTATCCAAAATACTGCTGTTTCTCATTTGTGGCCCACTGATGGCTCAGGAGCAGAATGATGTAGCTATTCCTCTAACGCATGGAATTGCCCTGTGATTGTGCCAAGCTACGTCTGCACTTTGGGCTCCACAGTGTTCCCGGCCGCCTGGGTGTGGCCGTGGGCAGACACTACCTAACTTTGCTCGTTCAACCCTCCTGCAGGTGCGGCGGGCTGGGACTGGTGCTAGCCAGCGCGGGCTTTGGCATGCTGACAGCGCCCATTATCGAGCTGCACAACCAGAAAGGCTACTTCCTGCACCACATCATCTTCGCCTGTTGCACACTCATCTGCATCATCTGCATCCTCCTGCTGCCTGAGAGCCGGGACCAGAGCCTGCCTGAGAGCATCTCGAACGGGGAGCACTACACGCGGCAGCCACTCCTGCCACACAGGAAGGGCGAGCAGCCACTGCTGCTCACCAACGCGGAGCTGAAGGACTACTCAGGGCTCCACGATGCAGCAGCAGCTGTGGGGGAGGCGATGCCTGACGGCGCCACAGCCAATGGTGTGAGGTCCTGTGGCTCTGGGCGTGGCCTGCCCTGACCTTGAGCAGCACTTAGGTCCCTGGGTGGGATGGCTTACACGCAGGTTTACAGCACGTGGCTGTGGCACGCAAACGCAACTCTGCTGCCTCTGGGGCGCGGGACCTTCCACTGGTGTGGGGAATTCTTTCCAAAACTCTAAGGATCATGTGTGAGGAAGCAGACTCTTCGGAAATAAGACTTTCTTTTCTGCCATTAAATGTTTGTATTTATTTTGGTCATTTTTATGAGAAGCACTTTATTCTCTTTTCACTCACTGATCTTGAAATAGAACCACCTCTTCTGAAAGATGGACCCAGTCGCCCCAGCACAGCAGCCGGTCTCCCTGCAGGTCCACAGCTGTTGCCCGCAAGCCCTGAGCAGCCAGACACCACCCGGCCCGCAGGAGCCACACCCACGCAGCCTGGTGTGTGTGCACACCCTCCATAGAGCAGATCCCGGTGGCAGCTTAGACACTGAGATGCAAATGATCAGATGTTTGCTAGGGAGCCTCTTAGGGTTTGTAAAGTGTTTTCTGTTTATAAGGTCAGAGCTTCTGTTCCGTGTTTTGGGGAAAAGCAGCTCACAGATACCATCAAAACCAGCCTAGTCTTGTCTTCGAGATAATCTTTGGGTACTTAATGCTGGAGACATTTCAGGGGAAAGGTTAAAATACGTTATTACAAATCTCAAGTAATTAGTGGCAACATTGCCAGTTTTCTGACCAAGTTTGCCTAGTTAAGTTCACAACTAGCAAATGTGTTGGAGTCTGAGACACGTTAACACTAATACACCTCAGACTTGGCTCCAGCAGAAAAGTTCCATCTTTCACTATCAGCTTTTCTTCCAGCACTACTTGAAAACGTGGCTACTTTCTGAACTGAAACCAATAGGCTAAGAACTGACACCGACAACCAAGGCAAAGCCACAGAAGGGAGGGGTGCTCTCCCAAGTGTGGCCCCTCACGCACAACTGGAGCACACACCACGTAGAAATCACCAGCTTGGATGACTGTCAGCTCTCGCTAATTTCACGCCGAGAGACTACAAAGCCTGTGGGAGCCAGTCCCTTTCATGCCTGCCTTTGCCTGCCTCCTGCCACTTCGTCAGCATAGACATGGGGCTTAGACGAGGAGTGGGATGTTCTCCTGTTAGTCCAACTGACCTCCTTCCTCTTAAAGCATCAAGACCAATTGAGAGAAAGCAATAACTTAACCAAAGTTCAATTCCCATCCCCAGTAGCCAAGAGTTTTCATTGTGTTCTTCATTTTGTCCCATAGAAGGCTCCTTGTTCCCTTTCATGTCAGGCTTTCTCCACCTGTCAAGGGGAGTTTCAGAGGAAACTCAGAGGACCTCCTCAAGGTCACCATAGGGCCACTAAGAAACAAGCTTCCTTGGCACAGGTAGGCACCACCTTGTAGCAACTAAAATTGCCCACCTTCCCCCCCTCCCCCCACTTTGTGACATGGGCTGTGTTCCCAAGGAAATCTAGTCTCAAGTGTTAATCAGATGACCTCCAACTGAGTTATTAAAACTCAAAGGGCCTAAAAAGGGGTTGACTTAACTTGCCTTTCTCCCCTTCTAGCTTTCTACTCTGTGTCTTACTGTCTCCACCCACCACTGTCTCAGGTCTGGTGGGCATCAATAGGAACCTAATGACTTGGTAAAAAACATGGTGAGGCGGTGAACAAAGTGGCAAGCATGTGTGATCCCAATGAGTAAATTGCACTTTACTATCTCTGTCAAATCAACGGGGCCTGGGGTCTCCAGGCTCATCCAAGGGCCACTGCTTAGGAAGGAAGGCCATCTGGCCAGTATCCCCGTTTCAAGCCCAGCTCATCCTCGCTTTCTCTCATCTAAGTCACTTGTTCCATGTTTCAGCGTGAGTCCACATTCACCTTACTTTAAAAAGGCCTTTCTTTACAAATATGCAGGCTTTGCGTGCCAAACTTGTGAAATACCTTTTGCCTTTTTGAGTACTTGCTAGAAAGCCACCTGGCAGTAAGACCCATTAAGTCCAGGACATATGCAGCAGCCAAGCCACTGGGCAGTTGAGAGTGGGAAGGAGTCAGTGAGGTCCTGGGCTGACCCCAGCCAGGTGCATTTCTGCATTTATCACCCCAGCACTAGGACACCTGTCAGGCCCTTTACTAGAGAAGGACTTGTAAATACTCCCTTGCTCATCACAGAGACCTTCTTTAAGAAATGCACTAAAGCTGAAGAGTACTGCCAGTAAGGTCTAGGAGGGTGGAGGCAAGGCACAGCACTTAAAATCTCCTGTTCTAAGGTCTGATCTCCACCCTACCTGACAAAAAAACATTGACCCAAAGGAGACAGACAGCACTGTCGCCTCAGCAATCAGCACTAGCTCATGGATGACAAGAAAAGTTAGCTGTGAGGACTGGGCTCTTGGGGCTGAGGTCAAGCAGGTGTGACGAGGCCAACCTACCAACAACCAGTAGGTGATGTCTCTGGGCAGAGGTCCCACCGCTTTTCTCTGCCGGCAGCCTCATGCTTAGGCTGAGCTCTTCTGTTGCTGGTTTAGTTTAAGGATATGTGAAACTTTTCAGGGACAACTTTATGAAATATAGACAAAGCAGAAAAGCTTCCCTGCAGGCAAAGCCCCATGAAATCCCAAACCAAGTGGGCAAGGCAGCAAGGGTTCACCTGAGCCCAGTACACTTCTGGTCCTGCCTGGCTCTGCATGGAAGGGGCGGCAGCCACCAGCTCCCAACAGCTATTGGCTGTGCTTGGACTCCTCAGTTCCATTTCCTTTGTGGTCAGTAGGGGAACAGTTTTCAGGCATTTCAAGTCTGCCTCCCACCACCACCTCCCCTGCCCGGGGAGACACGTCCAGGTATGGGCTGCAGACGTTCTCCTCCACCAGCCACTCCTGCATCCTGCTATCCTATGAGGGAACTGTAATCCCTTTCAATAAACTTTATGCACAAATGTGAACACCTGAGGAAGGGCTGGACAGCTCTTCATTTTAAGTCAGTAACTCTTATCAAATACCTAAAGTACTAGCACCCAAGACAAACTGGAAAAAGTTTTGTTTCGTTTTCTAAGAGTATAGTTACTTGCAACTAGAGGAAAGGGGCTGGAAAGTTGTTTCGACCACAGAACAGAAAGCAAAAATAAACCTCGTAAAGGAAGTATTGCACTCAAACAATGACCACTTCCTAGAGCCAAACATGAAACGACTGACTGAAGTGCCATTAAATGAATTGCGACCATCGCATTGCCCAGCCCCTAGGTGGCGCACGGTGCACGCCCGTGCTGGGGAGGCCCACACTTCACTTTCCTTTCAAAAGTACTGGCTTTGCTGCACTAGGTTTTGGAAAAGCAGCAGTGTGTCAAGTCTACTAGGAATACTTCCCTCTGTCCTCCCTACCACCCCCACACACGAGGTTTCTAGTCAGAACCGCTTTACTGTACACGTCAACAGGGATCAATCTGGAGGTGCTCATTCATAGCACAAGCCTAAACCGAGTTCTGAACTGTGTCTTTCAAAGCTAAATGTCTGCATGATGTCACATCTGTTGTACCTTTGGGAAAAATTTGTATGTAAATGTACAGAAATAAAACTGTTGCCCCATTAACAAATTTCCTCTGGAATGTCTTCCCTACCTCATCTGATGGTATCCAATGAAGGGCATTTCATGACCATTGACTACAAGTAATAAAAACTCTTTATTCAGATCTTGCTGGTCCCTGTTTTAGTGCCTCTGTAAACGGAGACTTCACTAAGCCTGGGAAGGGTGGGTGGCCTCTCATCTGCTTGCAGAGTCCCAGTCTAAAAGGCAGGCAGAGGCAGACAGGATTAAACATAAACTGTTTACGCAGAGAAATGGGCACCATCAGCAAATGAGTTTTCTCTTACCTATTCATGTTCTGCAAGTTCCTAGAGAGGTTGAGAAATGATTATCTCACACTGTGATTCTGTGAGAAAAGACTGATAACCCAAAATGCTCTTCTTTCATGTAGCATTTTTTAACAAGAAAACAATGTTTCTTTAATAAAGTTTTATACCAAACTCTTCTCTCCATAGCCCTGACTTTGTGTTACCCTTAAGAGAGGTACCCACCGTGCTTCCAGTCTCTGGTACTGCTGGCTACAACCTCGGAGGTCAGCACAGGAAGTCTGCTAAGGAGGGAAGCAGCTCCAACCCCAGATCCACTCCTGAAATGCCTTTATGTCCTGGCCAGAGTGTCACCACACCTGGCTGCTTAAAGCTTGGCCCAGTGCCTTTCGCCACTGTATGGAATGTAAGTGTTGTAGAGCCCTAAACTACCCACTTCTAATAACAAAGGGGGTCCCAGTGGAACCCAAAGATTAGAAAGTTCTTTATCAGTGGTCCTCAGCCTTGCCTGTGTTGAGAAGCAGCAAGGGGAGCTTTTCAATCCAACCCCAGGCCACCTGAGCCTCTAGGGAAACGGTTACACCCAGGCAATCTGTGAAAACTCCCCAGAGATTTGAATGTGAAGCCAAGGTTAGAAGCCACTGACCCATGAAATACTGTCTTTTGAAAAAAGAAGGGGGAAAAAATGTGTAGCATTTGGTACTGGAAAGATGAGAATCCACTTCAGGTGGTAGGCAAAAAAAAAAAAAGCTAAGGATTCAAGATGACATCGGGTTAAAAAAGAGAAAGGAAAAACAGGAAGAGCAAGCATTTGGATCCACAAACATGAAATAAGATAAAACCGTAACTGACATCTTAATTGGCGTGACACTTATAGTTGTGAAATGTTTTTGTGTATTTAATCCTAAAAATAACCTGGCAAAGTAAAGATATTCCCATTTGATAGGTGAGGAAACAGGGCCCAAAAAGCTAGAGACTTCACCAAGACCACAGGTCTAGTAAGCTGTGAAGAGATGGGTCCAACCCAGGACCAAGGGAGAATTATTGCCTCAATTTTAATTGGGAATGGACATAACAGGGTATGACTAATTTACCCTTCAATCTAATTAGTCCCCTTCAATCCTAATAGTCCCAAGGTCACCCCTTTTCTCTGTCATTGAACAGTCACAGGGACAGGACTGCACAGTTTGTTCTTCTCCTTCCCCAGCTTGATCAACTATAGCCCTTTGGCCCAGAGTCTGTTGAGGGAATGAAGGAAAATTAGTAAGATTAATGCTTTAAAAACAAAATGTAAACACATTAACCTGGTGACAAACAGTGAAATTCAATTCATTTATTTAAATGTATATTATACATAAGTTACAAATCCTCACTTTTGCCACTCAGCTAGAACTTTTCGGGAAAAGCTTCCATTTCTTCCTTGATCCTGTTTTCTACAAGTAATGCGAAGTTACTGTCTGTATTTTGCAGGTTATAGCTGACAAACACCTGCTTGTTGGTCTTCCTGGCTAAAACGAGAAAACACAGTGACACGGCCGTGACTGAATACCTGCAGGTTCTGTGTGCCTCAGGCCTACCAGATAGCTGAGAAATAGTTGGAAAAAGACAATGGGCTTTCAAGGAAAGAAGAAAATTCTAATTTTTATGACTTCACAGGCAGCTGTAGCAAAGGCAGACTAAAATCACTGGATACTCTCTAAGTCCCTAGAATAGTAGTTCTCAAAGTGAGACCCCACCTCAGCAGCATCCCCTGGGAAGCCATTAGAGAGGCACATTCTCAGGCCCCCTCCACAGGCTGAATGAATCAGAAAGGCTGGGGCTGGGGCCGGGGCCAGCAATCTACTTCCATGAGACCTTCCAGGGGACCCAAATACTAACATTTTAGAACTGTTTTACACACACTATTGGTTTGTTTCACTTTTCAAAAAACATTGATAGTATTAAAGTTCTCTTTCAGTGCCATCCTCTCTACCAATTCCTAGAGATAATCCTACATTTCTTCATTTTTGTGCATAAACAGATACACACACATATATACTTATATGTGTATGTGCACATACACATGTACACACAAATGCGTAATTTTCAGTTTGATGTTTAGCCCTTTTCTATAAAACCAATAATAGTTAAGGTGTACTGCTTCAACTACAGCCAATATGACAGACAAGACACAAACCCTGGAGACAGTAAGCCTGAAGTAGTTACATGCCATGACTGCACAGAGCTGGGGCCTCCTCCCTCTGCCTCACACACAGGGAAGAGGCAATTCCTCCTTCCAACTGAGTTACCTGCCCACCCTCCCACCCCAGGAACTTCAGATAACCACATCAACCCCAGTAGCAAAGGCAAAAAGGATGGTGCAGAGAGGAGAGGCTAGTATCTGTCCAGTTATACCCACTCCAGCCTGCCCTTAGTCAGTGGCAGGAAATTCCCTGTCCTGAAGTGCGGCTACTCTGATGCCCATCACTCTACTTGCTAGGAAAGGGTCTTACAAGGAAAAAACTATCTGCCTGCATCGTCCACCCAGCAGTCCCAGCTCTGGCCTCCAGAGCCACACAGAGTAAGGGGTTCCCATCCACACCACAGCCTCCAATGCTTCCAGGGTCACTCTGAACCTTCTAGATCATCTCTTTCCTGACTCCTTTTCATCTTCCATAGAAGATACTGTTTGGGACGCTGCTCTCTTTTCATTACCCTTTCTAGATGACCGACAACCATTAATAATGCATTTTCAACTAGCTAGCATAACAGTGCATAATGCTGCTTTTTTATCAGCACTGGGCTGCACTGGACAGCCCCTTTGCGATCCGAGCCTTTGGTGATGCCAAGCACTCACATCGCACCACTGACTTTCCGAACTTTTTCCATGTACCTGTCCTTACTGGGCAATGGCTAAGAGCTGCCAATTTATGCTAATACAGGCAGGATGGGGAACTTCATTAATATTTGAGTTTAATAAGATGGTAAGGATGTTACTTTTTGTCTCTTCTGTTTCAGTTGATGTAGATTATTATAAATGGATGTAAACCACATGAGGAAAATGATAATTTTAAAAAGCCCAAACATTTGCACAAAACTCAACAACAAAAAAAGAATCCTAGTTTTTTAAATATAAGCTACTACTAGGCAGCCACCTTCAGGACACCCTTGAGCCCTTACTTTTTTTTGGCATAAACAACTTACTCGTAGCACAACAAATGCGCTCCCACTACACTATACTACCAGAATCTGAAGAGGAGACAGAGGCTGAGAACTGAATGAACTGACAAGCAGGAGTAGATTGGATGAAACCTATCTACTTAGGAAGCAGTTGGCAGAGAAGAGTACTGGCCAAGGCCCCTGGGCATCCTGTGATGATCAGGTGATTACATACAATGGCTGAGGGAAGACCACATGCTGCTCTTACTTGAACTACCTGCATATTTATATGAAGTGTGTGTTTAGGAGATGGTGAGCCCTTTGACCTCATGTTGTTCCTTCACATCCGCTCTATACCTCACATAGGCCAGGCCAGTCTCCCTTCTGAACTCTGAATAACATAACATCACAAGGAGTGAAGGACAGTCTCTCATGCACAGCACTGGCACCCTGCTCCACAGGCTCTACTGAATCCCCAAAAGGCACAGGAGGCTACCTGCAGCCGCTGCCCACTGGGCACTGTGGGCATCATGCACACTCTTCCCCCTTGAGAAGCAATGTGCTTACAGAAGGGAACTAAAGCACCTGTCACTCATCGGCTTGGACAGCAACCAAGGCTCAACATGGCAATCCCCTAGGAACATGCTGGCCCTGAGACGGCAGTATACCATGTGGGCATGGATGTGCCCTCCTAAAGATGACACAATATACAAAGGTCTAGACTAACCCTATGGTGATGAGTTGCCTTATCTCTCAGTATAAAGATTCTTTATTTCTAAAGTGACTTGTCTCATGGTTCCATCAAAGTGAGGCCCCATCTTGTAGCACCCTCGTGGGTACATACCTAAGCGTTGGGCAAGGCCAGTGGAGGTTGTGTCGGAAGTGTCTCCAAGGAGGGAAGTGGATACAGGGATGGAATCCTAAAAAGAAAACAGAATGTGGTGCTGTTTCTCCATCGGCCAAACTTCTGTCACTTCTGATTCTTCAGCTTCTGATTCTTCACAAGGGTGGCAATGGCAAGGGGTGGGTGGCTAGACACATCTAGCAAGAGAAGGAAGGTCTGGCATTTGTCAGCAGCCAGGTAGGTTGACCCACTAAGGCAAATGAGGTCACCTGAAGCTGGAATCATAGCCCTGTCAATAATTTCTCAGAGGTATTTCCCGTGCTGTAAAGAGCTTGTTTTAGTGTTGGAAACTTCAAAGCATGCTACAGGGAAACATTACAACGAAGAGGGAAGTAAACAAGACCACACTGGCCACAGCAAGAAGCAAACCATTAAAGTCTGGGCCAGGTCCCTCTCACCAGTTGCTGAAGCTGAACAAGCAGGACCCCTAATCTCACCTGGACCTGAAAGTAAGCACAGCTCCATTCCCCTAGGATGTCTGGGCTCTTCCAGGCCAACAAAAGCCCTGACTTTGCCAAATGACACCAGCCATCAGCATGCAAATGAAAATAAAAACTTTTTGAATAAGCTGGTCAATTCTCTTTTCAGCTAAGAAGCAGTAAATTTAAAGATACATGAAAAGTTGCCTTTCTGAAAGCTAGAGATAACCTTACTTCCAATTAGTTTGAAAGTACGTCCCCTTACCATGAAAAAGGCCTAGCTTAAAAGGACAAAACCCACTAACGTATAATATGGCCCAAATTACTCACAGACTGCTCTATATTTCCTAAGGGTTCAAAATTACTTCAGTAACAGAAGTAAGAATGAAAACAGTAAGAATGAAAACATTTATTACATACTTTTTTCTTGAAAAAGATACAGAAAATACGATCTTAATGAATTTGTTTTTCATAGATGTCAACTTCCACATTTTAACTGCTAATAGTATTTACAGTTAAACCTCCCGAAAATAGAAAAATCTACCTTAACAGGGTGGCCTTTTCTGACCAAAAACAAAACTAAAATCCCTATATTGTTATCCTTTTCAATACTTTATTAATTCTGAAATCATACTCTGTCAAACTGGTCTCCCAGGTAGACACATGCCTAGGCAGTTTTACTGTGGCCAAAAGACCCTCTTCCCTCTACTCACCTGCATGGGCCAGATGCATCCTAGACTACCTGAGCACACTGCGGAGGGAGCAACCACCAGGGGCCTGCCAGGGTGCTACAGCAGCCAAGATGCCCTAGAAGGGCATGAACGAGGCAGCTCTCCCAGATAATAGGGTCTGGGGTGTCACTGTAATATCTCTGGTCTGTGCTCTAAGTTCCTTTCTTGAAAAGTCTGGAGTAGAGGGATGATAATATCTAACTGAAGTCTACTCCTCGTGAACTGGCCACAAGGTAGTGGTATGTGTTGTGTCCTCCAAAGACACATGTCCATGTCCTAACCCCTAGTCCCTTTGAAAGGTGGCTTCCGTTGGAAATAGGGTCTTTGCAGAAATAATTAAAATGTAGTTTAATATGGGGTCATACTGGAGAAGGGTGGACCCTTAACTTATTATGACTGATGCCCTTCTAAGAAAGGAAGACACACATTGACAGAGACACTTAGAAAAGAAGCCATGTGACAATGGAAACAGCCTGAGTGATGAAGCCAAGGAAGATCTCGGATTGCCTGCAACACCAGAGACATGAGATGATTTCTCCCAGAGCCTCCAGAATGAACCAGCCCTGACAAAACCTTGATTTCAGACCTCTGGCTTCCAGACCTGTTCGAGAATAAATGTCTTGTAAGCCACCCAGGTTGTGGCTCCTTGACACTGCGGCTCTAAGAAACTAATACAGAAAGCAAAGCGGGGAATCAGACAGAAGAGAGATTCTGAAAGCCTAGCCCAGGGTGACAGGCCTTAAGGAGGTGAGAAGTAACTGGATTCCGTGTACGTTTTTTAAAGTATAGTTGATATACAATATTATTAGTTTCAGGGGTACAATGTAGTGATTCCACATTTATATACCTTTCAATATGATCACCACAATGTCTCATTACATCTTCATGACTTATTTACTTTACACCTGAAAGTTTGTACTTCTTATTCCCGTTCACTTTTTTCACCCATCCCCCACTCCATTCACCTCTGGCAACCATCAATTTGTTCTATTAGCCGGCTAAGAATTTCTGGTTTTTGTTCATTTTTTGTTTTTCTCTTTCTTTTCTTTACATATATATTTTGGTTTCCACATACATAACGAAATCGTGGTATTTGTTTTCTCTCTTGCTCTCTCTTATTTCACTTAATGTTGACTTGTGTATGTTTTGACTGACAGCAGTGCTCACATATTCACTTCCACTGGGCATGTGGGGAGGTGTCAAGGATAACTCCTAAGGTTCCAGTGGAGTTAACTGTAATAGGTATGTGCTGGCTGGGAGAGGAGCGGGTTTAAAGGAATAGGTCAAGAGTTTGGTCTTGAATATGTCTATTATGAGGTGCCTACTAGGCTTCCTGAAGTTCAGGGAAAAGGTCTGTACTGGAAACAGAGAAAGCATGAAAACTAAGAGGCGGATGCCATTCCCCAGGGTGCGAGTGTGACCGGGGAGCAGAGATCCACGACAAAGTCCTGGGACACTCCAACTACAGAGATGGGAGAGAAGGAGCCGGCAGGGTGGCGGGAGTGGAAAGGAGGGACCGGCCTGAGGTCCCACAGGCTGGCCTCCCGGCCAACAGCTCCCCTCGGGGCGCTGCAAACTCCCACGACCCCCCTCCCCTAAGACATCACAGGAAGCATTCGAAAGAGCTCCAAGGGCCCCTGGGCCCAGGAGACCTGGGGTCATGCCCTCGCAGCTAGGGGAACAGAACCCGCCAGCACCCAGACCCTCCGCCACCCCCGCGCCCCGCAGGGGTCCAGCCGCCTAGGGCCCGCCTCCCTCCCCGCCCCCCAAGTCCCTAGCCACTCTCTCCTCTCCCCCCCGTCCCGGTCGCCCAAGCCCGGGCAGATGCTCACGTAGCGGCTGCACATGGCCACCGCGAGGTTGCGCAGGTGCGGCGTGGCTCCCACCCACAGGAAGAGCGAGTCCGTCAGCCGCATGACATGGAAGTGGACCAGCTGCTCCCACAGCCTCCCGCTGAAGTTGTGCAGGGAGACATCCCCACACGCGGCGGCCTGCGCCCCCTCCATGCCCGCCTCCGGCCCCGGCCCACCAGCGCCGCGACCCGGGCCCCCGCCCCGTCGCCGCTAGACCTGAGCAGCGGAGCGCCGAGCCGCAGGAGCGACTTTCGCTTTCGCTCCCGGGAAGTGGGTGGGGCGCAGGGCGGGAGCGGGCGGGGTCGGGCCGCCGGCGCAGGCCCCGCTCGGAGAGCCGGAGCCGGGCTGCGGCGCTGGCCAGACCTGCGCCCCAGTCCGTGGTTGGACGTGGGCGAGAAACCCGCTCTCGGCGTTACCTGGGGCAGAGCTGGCCGACGCCGTGACCCAGGGAGCCCACGGGCTCCGGGCAGAGCTCGAGCTCGCGTGCTCCCTTCCTCCCCTACCCCAGTTAGTGCACCTAGGGGCACACTGTTACATTTGCTACTTATCAATGATTCAGTAATACAGTTAACTTTCATTCCGTTTCCATTTTTTTAAAAACAACTTTAAGGTATCATTGACATACAATAACTGCATATATTTAAAGTATACAAATTGAAGTTTTGACACATACATAATCCGTGAAATCGTGGCTACAATCAAAATAGTGAACATGTCCACCATCCCAAACATTTCCGTAAGTTCTTCCCCAACCACTGATCTGTATTTTATCATTACAGATTAGTTTACATTGTCTAGAGTTTTATATAAATGGAATAACACAGTATGGACAATTTTCTGTCTTTTTCACTCATCATAATTATTTTGAGATTCATCTCGTTTGTTGGGTGTATAAATAGTTCATTCCTTTTGAAGGCTGAGCAGCATTCCACCAGGTGGCTGGCTGTGCCACTATTTGTTCATCCATTCACCTGTTGATGTTCATTTGGGCTGTTTCCCATTTGAAGATATTACAATAAAGCTGCTGTAAATGTATATGCACAAGTAAATCTTTGTATGGATAGCCCCTCCTCTCTTTTACCTTAAAGACCATTCTCTTCAAACCCTAACCTAACTCAAGCCCAAGTTCAGCAGATGACTCTGCCTCTGATTCTGCAAAGAAAATGGAATTTATCAGGCTTGATTTCCCCACTTCTTTGTACCCTCATCTTCATCTGATCCCATTCCTACTTTCTTTTTCTCCTCATTTCAGTGAGAGATGTCAAAATGTAATCTCAAACCCTATCCTTCTCCACATCCTCAGGAATCTCATTCCATCAATTGTGGTGGGCTCTGAGATGTGCCACCCAGAATCCCTTTTAAGAAAGAACTTGTCTCGGCTGCTGGAAATACTGTTAGCAGAAAGCCTTCTTCTGTGACTTTCTTCAGAGTCTGCTCACACTCCCCAGGGCAGCCCCATCCAGTGACTGAGGGAGGCTGCAGAATAAAGGCCAGGCCATTTTGGCTCAATGCAAGACAACTGCGTTGGACCATTTTTACTCCATAGTGCCCAGTGGGTCAGCTGAAGCTGACTACTACAAGAGTAGTGTTCGTCTTGCACTATCAGAAGAAATCAAGATGGATAATCAGAAGAGTGTGTACAGTCATCTCAATCACATCTTATGGTCTCTTGATCAGTTCTGGACCTGGAACTCAGTAACTGAAGAGGTGGCCAGGTCCCCTGCAACACCACAACCAAGTATGCACAGTGTTACTGCCTTGCCTCTTTTCACAGGCCCCAATGGCCGTTACTCAGGTAACAGTACACTTTCTCTCCCTCCTTTCTATAGCTGTCAGTTTTGAGAGTAATCTCTAATAAATATTCAGACTAAACTCTGAAAAACCCAACCTGAGATAGGCACCTTCTGTTCTTTCTCACTTTTTGCATTCCCAGAGCAATTTCAGTCATGGCCATGTATGAATCTATAGCCCGTCTTGACATTTTTAGAGCCACAAGCATACACCCAACTGACTGTGACTTCCTAATTGTTCCCCTAGTAACTGGACACTCAGTGTGTCCATATCCAATATCGTCATCTCTTTTATCTCCTCCCTCATGCCCCTAAGCCCTTTACTTTCCCTACATTGGTGAATGGATCACCACTCACTCACTTTCCCAAATGGTAACTCAAGGATCTTTTCTATTACTGCTAACAGTGCTGCCTGCTTATGTCTCCCACACACCCTTCTCACCAGCCACATCTGCACTTCCACCTTGGTGCAAACATCACTTTCTCTTGCCTGGACGGACGCTATGGCATTCTGGCTGGCTTCCCTGCTTCTTTTTTTGCTAACTTCCAATGTATCTTTCTATCTCCAGAGAGATCTATTGAACAAATAAATTTGTTCATGTTTCTGCCCACCCAGGCTGGTGTGGCTCCGTGCACTGAGCACCAGCCTGCAAACCTGCAGATCGCTGGTTCAATTCCCAGTTGGGGCACATGCCTGGGTTGCAGGCCAGGTCCCTGGTTGGGGCCATGCAAGAGGCAATCAGACACTAATGTTTCTCTCACTCTCTTTCTCCCTCCCTCCCCTCAGCTCTAAAAATAAATTTAAAATAATTTTTTTTTAAATCCTTCAATGGTGCTTAGTTTAAACACCTATGCAGGTACACAAGACCCCTCACCCAGCTGAGGGTCCACTTCGCAGCTAGCCCTTCCCTCACCTGCGCCTGTATGCTCTGGCCAATACTGAGCTCTAAGAGGTGGCCAGAGCAACTGCCTCTATTTGCCCTGCATACCACTGCCCGCGGTATCCCTGCCTGGGCCTGCCCCAGACTTCCCTACAGGACATTCCTAGTCCTGACATTAGTCCCAACACTACCCTTGAGGGAAGCCTTCCCTCCTCAGGTGGGTGGGCTGCGTGGTCTCCTGGCCCTTTATTTTTGCCTCCTTCAGAGCAATCTCTTTGTGCATGCCTGTGTTCCTTCTCAGTGAGCTCCTGAAGGGCAGCTAGGGCTCTTCAATCTTCCATGCAGTGCACAGCACAGCCCTGCACATAATCACCATAAAACAATATTGCTTAAGAGGTTGAGTGCTGAGTGAGTAAATGCTAGAAAAATAAGTAAGCGCCTCCTTGGGGCCTGATGCTCTAGGCCTGACTCCCCCTATAATTAGATGTATGCTTCTCTTCTAGGTCTCTCGTACCTTTGCTGCAAATTGAGAAGCTAGGCTTAGATTATTTCTAAGGCAGCTTTCAGAAGTTGAGATAAGAAGGCAGAATGGTAACCGGAACCCTGCCTGGCCAGTCCCAGCAGGATGGTGTTCTCCAGGGAAACACTAGGTGGCAGATGGAAGGAGGTGAGTTAGAGGCACTGCTGCTTTCACCCTGAGAAAGCAAGACCTGTATCCCTGGGTTGCTACTGTTAACTATCAAACTACCTCAGGAACAGGGTTTTCTCCAGACTCTGCACTTTTAGAATGTTGTGCTGAAACAGCGGGTTGTGTTTCTCAAGGAGCACTCAGCCCACAAAATGCAAAAACACCCACAAACAGTTTGCAAGAGGCCAGACTACCAGTTGTCTGCTTGAAAAGAGGAGGGCAAGGGGTCTTGGGTATTTTGATTCATCCCTCTCCTGTTTCTGTCACCTGTCTGGGTTGTGAGCCTTTGTTTCTTTCAATAAAAACCAAGAATTAAATAATGTTATCCTTACCTAAAGATACATTTTTGTTGCTTTTGTAGAGAGAAGGAGAGAGAGGAATATCCATGTGTGAGAGAAACATTAATTGATTGCCTCCCATATGCACCCAGAATGGGGACAGTATGCTTTGGAAATGCATATCGAACCTGCAACCTAGGTGTGTGCCCTGACCAGGAATCAAACCTGCAACCATTCCATTACAGAATGACGCTCCAACCAACTGAGCCACACTGGCCAGGGTGAATTAAAGAATTTTTTAACTTACGGATTTTTAAAAACTGCTCTGTGGGGAGGACGCCTATTACCTCCCTTCCAGGTGAAGAAAGGTAAGTCCTGGATTTATAATACATGATACTGTCCCTGGCATATGCATGGTGCAAACAAGAAACTATGAGAACATCTAAGAAATGTATATCATCACAGGAATCTCTCATGAGATCACTGGGCTTTTAATCCAAAATCAGCCCCAAACTCTATCACACACCATGGTTGATAATATAGTGTTTGAGTTAGAAATAGGCTAAGTTATACTGTGGTAAAGTGCAATGGAAATAGCTTGATGCAGCAAAGTCTGTCTGTAGCTCACAATGTATTTCTGGCTTGGGATGGAAGGAGAAGGTATAGGAGTAAGGTGGAGACTCTGCTCCATACAGTTCTTCAGGATCCAGAATGACACAATATGCACAGCAGCAGAAGAGGGAGCTGCAGGGTTATGTCTGGCTTTCTGGTGCTTCAACCTAGAAGTGACATATTATATCTTCTGCCTATCAGCCAGAGATTGTCACCTGCCAAGGTGGGATGTAGGGAGACGGGGGAAGGTGTTAGGTGCAAAATGTGGAGAGCAGATGAAATTTTTTAAAAAATTCTTGACCTCCTTTACCCATTTCTCCCATGTCCCTGACCCTAAATGGGAAACCATCAATGTATTCCTTGTATCTATGAGTTTGGTTGGGTTTTGCTTGTTTGTTTTAGATTTCACCTATAGGAGACATTATATGGTGTATGCCTGGCTTATTTCACTTAACATAGTACTATCTAGGTGTGTCTATGTTGTTGCAAATGGCAAGAGTTCATTTTTTTATATGGCTGAATATTTATATACATCAACATTTCTTTATCCACTCATCCATCGATGGGTACTTCGGTCTGATTAGCACTACTGTCCCCACTATAGTGACAAAAAAAGTATGGCTTACTAAGAGTTACTGCCTCTGGCAACCAACATTTGTATAGATTTTTCCCTGAGGATCCCCAGTGGCCTAAGGTTAAGAGACATAGCCCAAATCTCTGTTCACCAACCCAAGTGGTTAAACTATTTTGTTTTTCTCTAATATGAAAAGTATATGATAATTTACATACTGCTTCAAAACTGTCCTCCTTCCAAACCCAACAAACTATCTGCTGTTGAACCCATTAAGTCCACTTGTGCTCATCACTACAAATGAATTGCCCACTCCCATCTGAAGGTAAACCTCCACTGTGCCTTAATTCCCCTCTCCTCTCACCTTTGTAAGGACAGCGTACAGTGGTTTTATGTCTCTCCCGCATGATCAATTTTCTCCTCTCTAGTAGACTATGTTGGTCATTATACAAATGTAATTTGTATAATTCATATTATACAAATATTTTTAAATCTTTCTTTGTTTTCATATTCACTGTGACTAAAGTCCCTATCTCTGCTTCCCTCCACAGCAAAACTCCTGGGACGGCTTCTGTGTCTGGTTCTATTCTTCTCCTTTCTCTCTTGAATGACTTGCAGTCAGGCTGCCCTTCCTTCCACTGAATTACTCTCACCCTCCCAGATTCCAGGGCTGGTTCTCATTCTAGGTCCGAGTCCCAACCTCCCCTGTGGAAGTGCCTAGTGTCCATCAGGGCTCTCACTGCCCTCCCTTTGAGCTGTTTGCCAGCAGCCCATGGTTCGTGCATCTTCTACACACCAATGATGGCCCCAACTTTGTGTCCCTGGAACCAACCTCTTTTCTTAGCTCCAGCCCTGTGGAGTTGGCTGCCCATCCAGCATCTCCATCTGCATGTACGCAGGAAACCCTCAGATTTTCAACTTTTCTCATCACACGGCACACTTAAACTAATGACTAAAATTACATGGCACACCAAAAGATACATTATCTTTCTTGCTG
Organism: Noctilio leporinus; assembly: GCA_004026585.1. Taxonomy (NCBI): domain Eukaryota; kingdom Metazoa; phylum Chordata; class Mammalia; order Chiroptera; family Noctilionidae; genus Noctilio; species Noctilio leporinus. Next base: position 169,249 of record PVIW01002024.1, on the reverse strand, counting down.
ATCTGACCAAAAATAGGTACAATTTTTATTTTTTCACCCTGGATGGCTGTTATCATTTTTCATTTGACAAACTAAAGGAAAAGAAGCCAGTGCCCCTGACTAAATAGTCAGGTCTTGCATGTTTTAAAAATTCTTGCGGCATACCAGCTGAAAATCACTGGTCTAAATGAACAAAGGTTCCCCCATGGAGCCTGCCCTTCCCATAGTCCCTCCCATCTAAGAAAGAGTCACCTGTCTTCTTCCAGATAGTCAGTTCAAAACCTTTGGTGTTATCCTTGATACCTCTCATTCTCTCTCACCTCACATACCAGTCAGCAAGTCCTGCCAGTTCTACCCAAACTCTGGCCAATTCTATCACCTCCCCTGCAGTCTTTTGCTAACCTTCCAAAGTGTCTCCCTGCCTCCTTTCCTGTCTATTCTCAGCAAAACAATCAGGGTGATTCCTTTTTTCTTTTTCTTTTTTGTTTAAGATTTTATTTATTATTTTTAGAGAGGGGGTAGGAAAGAGAGGCAGAGATGGAGAGAGACATCAATGAATGGCTGCCTTTCACCTGCCCCAGCTATGGACCTGGCTGGAGACCTGGCTTGCAACCTCGTTATGTGCCCTGGCTGGGGAATCAAACCAGCGACCTTTGTGTTGGAAACCGGTGCCATTTCCACTGTGCCACCAGCTAGTACATGGTGATTTTCTGAAAGCAACTTTTCCTCTTACTTCATTTAGAAATGAAAAGATTAGGTTCACATACCAAAATTGCTTATTACGAGCAATCTGTTTCCAGGAACACTTCCAGAATATCAGACTTTCTTTAGTGCTATAAGAATTATTCACATTTTAAAAATCTCCCCTAACATGCCTCAAATCCCCCAAAAGGTGAGAATTCACAGCTGTGCCTGCCCTTGCCCCTGCCAGTAGTTGCCTCCCAGAGACTCCCCTCCCTCTTCACCAGTGCAGGCAGCATATTTTTGTTGGCAGCATCTGTCCCATCACATTTCTTAGCACACAAAAGAAAAATCCTTGCCCAAATTCTGATGTCATCAGGTTCTGGCCTAAAAGGCAAATAAAATAATCCTATCAGTTTGTTTCAGAAGGGGGAAAAAGCCTGAAGTGAATGGAAACAAGTTGAATCAGGCACCGTTATCACTCACAGGCAGAGTCAACCATGATGAGCTGCTTCTTTAACTATTTAGAAAATGTCAATGCAGTCGCTTAACCAACGAAGCTTCTCTGCAGATCTGCCTCACCCAGAGGACAGCTCATTATTCAGCTCAGCCTCTGACCTTAGACTAGGTGGAGGCCACCTCTCCCCCCATCGCCCCTTTATTCCACCCTGCCCCCTACAAGAGCACAAATTCTACCCTCCCACAGTGCAGGTCTGGCTCAGGATAAACACCCACTAATTTTCGGGAATGGCATGGACAAAGAGCCCAGGATTTAGGGAAGCAAAGCAGGAGAAGGGTTTCCAGCAAGAGAGCAGCTGACAGCTACAGAGGGTGGCCGATTTGTCCTCACCTTACTGGCTTGTGCTTCTTCCAGCAGCTTTTACAAAACACTGAGCTCTGAGCAACAGTCTCCTCTCCCTCTCTCTCCCTCTCTCTCCCTCTCTCATATATTTTATTGATTATGCTGCTACAATTGTCCCAATTTTTTTCCTTTGCCCCCCTCTGCTCAGTAACCCCCTTTTCTCTGCCACTCGCCCTTTAGTTCATGTCCATGGGTCCTGTGTGTAAGTTCTTTGGCTTCTCCATTTTCTATGCTATTCTTAACATCTCCCTGTCTATTTTGTTCCTACCAATTATGCTTCCTAATCCCTGCACCTTTTCCCTTTCCCCTCCCAGCGGATAACCCTCCAAATGATCCCCATACTTATGATTCTATTTCTACTCTGCTTGTTTGCTTAGTTTGCTTTTGTTTTTATTTTTTAGGTTCAGTTGTTGATAGTTGTAAGTTTGTTGTCATTTTTATGTTGAAAGTTTTTATCTTCTTCCAGCCAGTTTTTATCTTCTTCTTTTTCTTAAATAAGTCCTTTTAACAGTTCATGTAACAATGACTTGGTGATGATGCACTCCTTTAGCTCTACCCTGTCTAAAAAGCACTTTATCTGCCTTTCCATTCTAAATGATAGCTTTGCTGAATAGAGTAATCTTGACTGTAGGCCTTTGCTTTTCATCACTTGGAATACTTCTTGCCAGTCCCTTCTTGCCTGCAAAGTTTCTTTTGGAAAATCAGCTGATAGTTCTATGGGAACCTCTTTGAGCAATAGAGTCTTTAACCTTGATTTCCAGGTACAGACAGCTTGTTGCCCCGACAAGACTATAATTAACACTAGCAGGCAGGGTACAGAGAGGGCCAAAGAGGATTTGAGGAAGGCTGAGTTAGGTTAGACCAGGAGCCAGGCCTTGAACTGGGGATAGAGGGGTAGGTAGGGGTGTATTAATAATCAGTTATGCTGAAAGAGGAGAAGAGGGTGCTCAGGGCAAGGGGAAGAGAGATGTGAGCGAAGCCAATGGGTATCATGACTCACATTTTTAAAGAAATGAACAGTCAGAGAACAGATGAGAGACCAGGAGGTACTTGGCTGCTTCAGGGTGGATTTGCACCTTGGATCCTGCACCCACCAGAGCCTCCTCTCCCCACAGCTAGATCTGAGGAAGCCATGGCATGAGGCAGGACATGCAATGCCAGGCCAAGAAGCCTGAATTGAAGGGCGCATACAGGCTTCCAGACAAGGAATGAAGACATGCCCACATGGGCAAGAAAGCCCTCACCATGCACCTTGGCACCTCCTCTGTGGGCTCCTGAGGGCTGTTCCTCCAAAGTAGGTCCTGCATGAAGAGGGACCGACACTCTGGGGGCCCTGCCACGGAAGCCAGTGGGACTTGTAGTCTGTCCCCTCACTCTGGGTTTCTTACCTGATACCTCAGAATTCCTTACACAACCCCAATTTTCATATTTCAATTGTGTGGGTCTCAATGTGGTTTTATTCTGTGACTCTTTTTAGTAACGAACTATAGAAATGATCCCTGAAAGTATAGTCTTTATTCTGCGACTCTTTTTAGACAAGCAAACACACCAATGGTTCAGGGGAAGCTTTCCAGGGCTGATGAGTAGAGGAACAGGTTATATGTATTTGTGGGGTTACATGAAGGATGTAAGGTGTGAAGGGTTGGTGTGGCATGACCACACTCACTGAGGAAGCAAACTGCTATCACATGGAAGATGGGGCTTATATCCCTAGGTTCAAATCAGTGCTGAGTGAAAAGCCATCCTATCAGCTGGGTGGATCCTCTGATGCTTTATTAAAATCCTCAGCTGAGATAAGCAATCACGGAGGATGGCAGAAAAGTCTCTCTCTCTCTCTCTCTCTCTCATCACGGAGGATGGCAGAACAAAAGTCTCTCTCTCTCTCTCTCTCTCTCTCTCTCTCTCTCTCTCTGTCTCTCTCTTTCCCCCTCCCTCCCTCCAGCCCTCTCTCTCCTTCTCCAGCACCCTTCCTCCCTCCCTCCTTCCCTACTGAAAGGGACCACGTGACACTGAAGCAGCGATTCTTCCGCAAAGGTCCTGCAGTGGGAGGGGCAGGTGGGCCAATTTTTCCACTTGGTATGTTAGTTTTTTTCTCCCCAGAATGTCGAAGTTCTTTTCCCCTGAATTGGTGCCTGGATACAGTGTGAGTCATGCACCATGGCCTTTCTGCCAGCCTGGTCACTTGGCTCCTCTGAGTCTAGTCCTAGTGGATTCCAAGCCCCCACCTAGTGTAGACACAGTTCTATTCCTGGCACAAAGGAGAGCTCCTCTGCTGAGATTAGGGCTGCCTGGAGGGCTCATTTCTGTGCTTGTTTTTCCTTCCTGGCACTCAAAACACATGCAACTACCCAATAAAGGCACAGTCCGTGAAAGCAGCTGTATTTTAAGGAGAGTCAGGGAACATGCCAAGGAACAAATAAAAAGGCCCAGTGACAAAAATGCCCATTCATTGGGTTCACTCAGCAAACATTTACTAATGCCATCTGTGCTCCAGGCCCTGCACTAAGTGTTGGGAAGACACAAAGATGCCCTTGAAAATGGTGAGCACCGCCTCCCCGGGGCTGTCCACCCTCCCTGGCTCACACAGGCACACACTCACACACCCGCCACAAGGCTCCCTGGCACAGTGCCACAGCACAGGAAGGCACCAAGAAGGCAGGGATGTGTGTGTATGAATATGTGGACAGATGAGGGAGTCTCAAAAAGGAGTGACACACAAGAGTATAAACTGTCGATTCCATTTTCATAAAGTGCCAATATGGCAGGACTAAACCGCTGTTGCCAAAAAGTCAGAACAGCAGTTTCTCCTAGGAAGCAGTGAAAGGACTGAGGGGTTTCTAGAAGGTTGGCGGTGGTCACTAGGACATTCCTATATACCTATGGTCTGAGCACTTTTCTCAACCTGTCCTTAAAGAATTAAGAATTTATTTATGTATGTATATATATATATATATATATATATATATATATATAGAATCAGAGAGCAGGAGGCTTGTAAAGGCAGCTCCTCTGTGTATTATCTTTGCACAAGACCATATGTAAATCATTCCGGTTCCTTAAGTAGTCACCCCAAACTTTAAAGTCTTCACCAAAAAGGTCATCTTTTTAGCTTATCTCAGTCCACAAAATGCAGCAATCCATCCCAATGCTTGTAATGATGGCACCTGGTTTATACTCAAGGGCACCTTTTAGAAAGGGGGCCCCCTAGTGGTTTTTCACTTATTCATGCACATGTTTACCCACAAACAGTAGTACTGAGTAACTACTGCTGACGAGGCACAAGTAATGTGAAGAAGAAGGAGGAGGAGGAGGAAGAGGAGGGGAAGGGGAAGGGGAAACTCTTTTTGTGAAAGAAATGGAAAAGCAAAACCCTACAAGGCAGCACAGCAAGTGCTGGGCTAAACATATGCAGAGTGACTCCAGAGGCTCAGTGAGGTCGGATGGAACCACTGGGAGGGCTTCCTAGAAGAGGCAAGACCAGAGCAGAATGGGAAATGCCCCCCAAAACAATTATCTTCTGGAGGGCAGGCCCCTTGTAGCAAATGCTTCCCCCACTAGGCATGTGCTCTAGGAGCCCATCTGTATCAGTGTACCAGCTGAACTTGTGTTACAGAGGCTGCATTTGGCTTCAGTGAGTTTTTCTGAAGACTCAATGCATTTGCCCATTTCATGATGGATGATTTACTAGTGCACCTGCCCACACTGTGCTGAGTGTTCAGCAGATTTTGACCAAAAGCAGTATGACCCCCATGCCGCACCCTCCCTATTCACCCAATCTCACCCCAAGCTACTTTCTTTTGTTTCTCCAGATGAAAATAGTCCTCAAAGGGAAACATTTTGGAAGAGGTGAAACAAACAAACAATAACAACAACAACAAAAACTGCAGAAGCACTATATATAAGGCATCAAAATCAACAAATCCAAAAACTATTTTGAGCTGTGGAAAAAAAACATCTCAAAAGGTGTATTGCATCAAATGAAAAGTACTTTGAAGGTGATTAAAGTTTAAACATTTAAGAATAAATACACAATTTTTATAAATAAATTCTAAGGTTTTGAGTCTCCCCCTCATACTCCTTGAACCTATTGCTCATTTAAATCCTGCCCACTTTCCCTTCCCTCTGGTCTCCCACGAGCCCTAGTTCCTAGTCCAACAACAACACTATCAACAGCAAGGAAACACCCCTTCATGGCACATACCCTGCAATGCCCCTGCAGACTAGCGGATGAAAGAGAGCTCCACACCCTTCCCAGATGCTGCACCATTCTTGGATGAAAGCCTATTTGGGTCTCAGGAATGAACCAGCCACTGTCTAAATCTTGCCCTCAGCTGAACCCTCCCACACACAAGTGCACCTCTTGCAGTGAGTGCAGAGGAGAGGATGCACCTTCCCTGGCTTCTCTTTCATCTTTTAAAACTACATGGCTATAGCAGAGAGAAACAAGGCTCATTGTACAGGCCTTCATAGAATCTTTAACCACAATAGTTGTTAAAAACACAAGCTAAATGGCCCACAATCCAGCTTGTGTGGTAGGGTGACATCTCCTCACAACTAAAAGTGGAACACTAACTGTGGATAGAGAGTTCCCTACCCACCAGCATCCCACCCCACTGCATCCCAACCCTGACCCTCTCCCCAGACACACTTTCATGGAAAAGTCCCCTTTCCCACTCCTAATGACCATGGTGGTGGGTGCATCACAGTGCTCACCCAGTGGACGTGGGCCTTCCAGTCTGGAGACTGGCCAAGCAGAAGCCTTTTTCCAGCAGCTTGCAGTTGAGATCCAGAGAGATTTGGTCTCTTTCTTTGGGTGCCTGGACTGTAACAAAGTGGGCTTCAAAGAGGGGTCTGCAAATGAGGAGGAGGAGGACACAGAGACTTTCCAGGCGGTACAGAGTCATGAATAGCTTTAAGGAGTCTGTTTACAGATCTCCAACTTACACATGTACCCTTTCCTGTGAGAGTTCTGTCTGAGAACATTCTGTCTTCCGAGGGCTCATCTTTTCCAGTTGGGCTTTCCCATCATCCCTTCCCCTACTTTACAGACCAACTTAGTTCTCCCCACTGGAAATCTTACCACGGGGCATTGAAAACTCTCTGGCACCAAGCAAGGAACCACTGAAGAATAAGTTACCCCTAAATCCCACAGAAGCAACGCCACAGAGACAGAGAATTTAGCGGGTTATGTGGAGGGGGCATAGCCTCATCTTGCTCTGGAGTTGACTCAGGGCAAGCCTCCACGCCTCAACTCTCCACCCCTCTTAGAGCAAGAAGACACCGTCCATGGGTGGAAGGAGAACTTGGGATTTGACCAGAACAGGAGTCTGAAAGTACCATAAAAAGTGCTAAATGTTGGGGTTATAAAGGAAAATATAAGCATAATAGGCAGAAAACCTAGGAAAAGCAGAAGTTAGTAAGTCACTTATTAAGGAAGGATTAGATTGAATTGTGTAGAAACATGGTCAGAACAATGATATAATGTTTCATTTCCTTTTTATGACTGTAGAGTGTAAGGTGAAACTTTAGAGAAAGGAAAGACAATGTAAACATTTCATACACACAAGATTAGAGAGGCAGCTCCATTGCAGAAAACAGGCTAGGAGGGGGAGCGAACGGGGCTGCAGCAAGCCTTGTGTAGCAAACAGACAACAACACTGCAAGTTTGATGAACCAACGTACTTCCTCAATGCACTGGCAGTCACTCAATAACTAAGGACGGACAATTATGAGGGTGGGGGGAGTAAAGAATGATACTGCATGAACAAATTCTTTTAGTTTAATTAGTGTACTACTTGTGCAGGTAAAGGATGTGAAAGAATGTAGAATCGTAAGGAAGTTGAGTTCCAGGGTGTACAACTTTGATGTGTTACCACCACAGCTATGTATTGTAACACTGAGGGAGGAGACTTTGGTGCCAACCTTAAGAGTACAAAGTATCTAGCACCATTATCTCATCTCAAGAAAGCACATTATTATTCTTATTATTATTTCAATCTACAAATAAAGGCTGCAGCGCAGGGACAGCTTGGGTAGCTTGTGTGAGGTCTCATAGCTGGTCACTGAAAGGCTGAGAAAGCAAATGAGGGTGGGCAACTCTTCTTCCTACCTCTCGTATACTGAAATCAAACTGTCATTGTCAGTGTAGTTGCACACTAAAGGCCCTGCCTTCCAACCTCCAGCTGACCTGACACCAGATAAATATAAATGGAAAAGTAGCTTCACCTTTGTGTTTCTGTGTGGTATGACTTGTGGAATAGCCTAGAAGGTAAAGCATTTAGCATTGACATGGCTATAGCTATGGGATCAAGGGATAATTTTTCTGTTGCTGGTGGGAAGCACTGTTTAGTTTGGGTTTTCCAATAAGACTTGGCTTTTGACTTAGAGGTCACCTTAGTGATGATCCTATCAGGACTAAAGACACCAATTTTTAGGCTGAAGGTTTATCTGTGTGTGTGTGTATGTTTTTCAAGGAAATCTAAGAATTAGTCACTGATTTTCCTATATCAGGTAACAGAGAAAAAGAAACAGAAAAGAGAGGAAAGGAAGCCAGGTTGGAACAGTGTCATTACCGAAAGTATCTGTGTGATTCAGATAACCATGATGGCACCTTGTCTAGTAAGCTATCCCAGATACTCCATTACAGTGTCACCTAAATTCTTCATAACCTTTAATTACTTCATTCCACCACACATGCTACTTAGCAGAGAAAAGAGGAAGATACAGAAAATAAAAATGGGATTAAAAAAACAGTGATAGGGAGAGGAAATAAGGAAGAAGCAACAACAACAAAAAGGCAGGAAGCTGCAGATCTGAGGAATCGTACTTTTTTAACTTGATAACTTGAACTGCAAGGTTAGCTCTGCGAGGGCAGGAATTCAGGCCTGATGCTGTCACTGCTGTCTTTCTGCTGCCTAGATCAGCACCTGACACACAGTAAGAATTTATGGATGAATTCATCATGTTAAAGGATAAGCTGCATGTGCCCTGCTGTATGACAATATTTGCAATACCTAGGATCCCAATACAGGGTCCTAGGTACCTGAAGCATGAGGCCAGAGCCATCCTATTCCCCTTGGAAAGCCCACCAAGCCTTTCTTCTTGGCTCACCTGGGGAAAGTGCCAGTATATTGTACGTACTTGGTTCCACATCCAGAATCGAGGTGGCTTTGGGAAGCATGTGAAGCAAGCCTAGTAGACTCACCCTCACCTCCCAGTGTGGCATAATCCATTCTCCCTGGGTTCTTCTGATCACTAAGAAAACCAGGTCTGAGAGGCCCAGGACTATTAAAGTGAATAGGTTGCCTATCTTGGGAGGACATATGATTTCAATCAGCTTCTAGGATAAAGACAACAACTGGTACAAATGAACACATCACGTGCAGTGACATCTCAGTCATTCAATTTCTGAGTGAGGAAATTATTATGATGTGGCGGTGGCAGTGACATCTCAGTCATTCAATTTCTGAGTGAGGAAATTATTATGATGTGGCGGTGGAGACCTCCTCACCACACTTCAAATTGCAATAAGGGGTCTTTTTCCCTCTACTTTGGAGTATCTTGACAACATTTTTGAATTTAGAAACTATTCTTTAAAAGTATTTGGTTTTCAAACATTTTTATGTTTAAAATAATTTGCTAATTACTTGAATTACAGCAACCAAAATAAAATAATCAGGTAATACTGAGGGTGGTTTCATCTTCAGGGTCTTCTCAAAATGCACAAGTTCAAGTAAGCCTAAGCAAATAAAAAACAGTATAGTGAAAGTGGATTTGAAGCATCAGGGATTCTTTCAATAGTCTGTTTATTGCCATCAAAATCTGGAGAGGCCTGTGAACCATCTAGTGACAAGCTGTGAGAAAAGAGCCAACTACAGAGCCTGAAGAAATTTTTGAAACTTGCAACAGATGAGGACAAATAGCCCCTGGCCCTGGGATGAGATGCGGGTGAAGTGGTCATCTCAGGTCAGAAGCTCAGGACTTGAGGGTCTTAGGTTCTAAAGGGTGGACTCTTTCCAAGGCCAAAAGACATGTCCCTTACTCTGTGTGAAAGCCAGCTTCAAGTGTGCAGTGTTCTCTAAGTCTGGAGGAGAAGCCTGACAGGAATGTGAAATGGAAAAAGACACAGAGGCACAGAGCCATCCACAGTGAGACTGTGCCCCAGTGAACTCCGTGGGCACCTTCCTATTGAAAGTTCAGGCTCTTGGACACCAATGTTGCATTTAATATTCATTACTATAAAAGGGAAGGTGTTACTTGGGTTTATTGATAAAGGCTCCTGGTGCCTAAGTCCTAGGCAAGTTTTGTTCCAGAAACCTCATATGACCCCCACCCACCCACCCAGACCAGACGTGGGATCATCAATAGACTATTTGGAGTATGTTTCTTCCATAATAGAAAAGAAATTCAGAGCTGTGGCTACATCATCCATGTGGGTACTGGATAGAGCTTATGCATGCTTCTAATTTAGTGGGGGGAGCAGAGGAGCATGGTGAAGAAGATTTCTCTCTGAGAGTCACAGGTTTAGCTGCATTAATTTCTGTCTCAAGCCTGGCATTTTTCATTTTCCATTCCATCAAGATCAGTGGGCCAGCTGTCTTGAGCTTTCTTACCATGAAGAACAATCTGGGATTTTGTAAGCTCTTTCTGTTGGCATAATTCATTCAACATTTCATCATTTCTCTGCTTGTAAGTTTTCATTCCCTCTGCAGCTGGTAGCTTCTATTGCCCACCCCCTATTTATACAGGTCATGAATCAGCTTCTTTTACAGGACCGTGTTTTTCTTGAAATGAGAAGTCATCAATGATCCCTACTTTCTGCTGCAAGATTTTTCCTTTGTTGTCCAGCAGGATTTTAGACAAATGTCATGCTTAAATGACCCCTCACCACCAGTTATGTTGCAAACAAAAGATTTAGCAAAGGTTTGTCTTTGAGCAGTTCATCTCTCTAGTTCTCTGATTTCTTTTTAAGCCTGCCTCTGCATCAACGGCAAAATGCCATGATTTCATCTTTCAGTTACCTACTCTCAGTACACAGGACTTCTTATACATCTTTGTAACAGTTCCCATATAATTTTGTTAGCGCACTGAGCTCTGAGTATTTCTTTTCCCTGTCATTTTCCCACAGGAACTGTTGCATGCTCTTCTTAAACTGGGCTATATTCTTCTTAAGCCTGGTGGAATTTAGACTTCATTTTTTCTTTACTAGCTTATCTTCATTAAAGCATATTTTTGTCTCTGAAAGTTTTTACAAAATTCCTTATAAAAACATGTGATAGTTCCATATAATTTTGACTTTTCAATAGCTTATCCTGTTTCTTTATATGGATCGCGAGTTGTCAAAGTAAGAAGTAGATTTTCTACTGCCATCCATCTCCTTTCTCCAAGCCCTCTGACTATCTCTGAGCCCACTCACCTCCTCAGACAGACTCTTATTTTAAGAGTTTCATGCTCTACCAGCTGAGCTAGCCAGACATGCTGGGAGACTCCTATTTTAAATAGTGAGATCTTTAAAAATGTCTTTGTTGCTTTGATCTTCTGCCTAAAATGTTACAATTTGTTAAGTTGTTGTTTTTTTTTTGTTTGTTTGTTTGTTTGTTTGGTCTTTTTTTTTTTTTTTTTTTTTTTTTGTATGTCATACTTTTAACATCTGTGCAGCCTGTTTTTTCATTCCTTGGTATCTTCTACTCTTTGAGGCAGAAGTAGCTCCCAGAATAAAATGGCAAATGGAGAATTCTCTAGAGGTAAGATGGCCATAATTTCAATAATTGCAGGGGAATTAATGAAGACCTGGAAGCATCAGGTCCTTGGCCAGGGTCACCACCAGCATGTTGGGAGAGCATTTCCAATTGAAGGAGCAGAGCTTTCACCATTTGAAGGATTTCTACTAATTCAATGATGATTCCTAAGAAATTATTTCCTTCTTTCCTTTCCTTTTCTCCCATTAGGCAGTCTTAACCAGGAGTCCTGGTCATGTGTTACCAACACAGAAAAGTGAGCAAGCAAATTCAAAAAAAGGACTGGGCAGCTGCTTGCAGGGTATTGAAAGATGACCCCAAAAGAGGGTGCATCTCTGGACCTGGAGTGTCCAACATGGTGAAGTGTGATAAAGAGAAAGAAGGAGGGTTTTATAGTGCTTACTTGCAGAATAACCTACTCTTGATTGGGTTAGAAATAGCTGAGGTTTTTCTGATTTTCCTATAATTGAGTATTTTATTTACTCAAAGAATATTTATTGTTGGCCTGTGCTTAGTTTCAGGCAATGTGAGAAATATAAGGCTGATGGTCCCTGCTAAGCAGTCACAAAGAGAAGGAAATGAAGGTATCTAACCAAGAAGTCTCAAACCAGGCAGCAAGAACATCACTTACAGTATGAAAAAGAATTACAAGCACTCTTATTTATACTTATTTTCTATAAAGTAAAGGAATTATGCTTTAAATAGTTAATGTTTCAAATGACACTGGTGACCTCACAGGATGCTTATGTTTTTTTGGTGATGTGTCATGAATCATTCCCTGGAAAGTGAGGTTCATGAAAGAGGAACTGACAACATGTTTACCCAGCATATTATCTGGAGTTTGCTCCACTGATCTTCATAACAACTGAGCAAGTGGCTTAAGACACAACAGCAAGGAAATAGCAAAGTGAAGATATCAGTGATGCAAAGTCAAAGGAAAAAAAAAAAAAAAAGGAAAGAAAGGAAGGAAATGGCAAACCTGACATTATATAAGCCCATAGTCAAGCCCAATCTCAGGTAAGAAAATCATGAAAAATTGGAGTCTGGTAAGACATTGGCAAAAATAAAACTAAAATGTATTCAAAAAGTATATTTGAAATATTGATTAATGTTTGATATCATTAATGATACATCTCATAATAAATATACAAGATCTGTCTGGAAAGAAAGTCTAGCCATTGTTAATATAACAAGAATGGTTCACCTGACATCGATGAAACCTGGCAGCCAAGGGGAGTGGACTGGAATGTGCACACATGAACAGTGGCAACTTCACTGTACTAGTCAGTGAGAGTGGTAGACTCTATTGTGTGAGAATGTGTACTGTGTGGCCATCACATTCAAAATGACTGAGCAAGTAGAGCAGTGGCCCTGCATCAAATTTTGTATTAAGCTTGAACATTCCTCAGTGAAAACTATTTGGATGATTCAGAAGGTAGCAGCTATGGGCAACTGGTGATTGGCAGCTTCATCATAACAATGTATGTGCTCATGCTTCATTTTTCATGCTGAGTTTTTTTGTTTTTTTTTGTTTGTTTGTTTGTTTGTTTTTTTGAAAACATCAAATCACTTAGGTGACTCAGCCCCCCAACAGCCCAGATTTGGTGCCCTGTGACTTTTGGCTTTTCCTTAAACTCAAAAGAACAAGAGAACTTTCAGCTAAGGCATAGGTAGACACACTTTGGCTTCCTCCACTACCATAAGAAGGAATATAATTACCTCAAAACTAAAATCAACCAGAACTACCAGAAAATCAAGCTGCATGGAAGTCTAACAAACAAAGATATGAAGACAAAATACTCATCCAGATAAGTGGGATGGATGGAGCCAGGGCAGATGATGTGGAGAAGGTGGCAGTGGTTACAGCAGTGGCAGTGACAGCAAGGCAGTGGCTGTGGCTGTGGCCATGGCTATGGCTTTGGCTGTGGCTGGCCGGTGGAAAACACAGTGCACATTATAGAAGTCAGGGGGCCCTGGCTGGTATGGTTCAGTGGATTGGTGCCAGCCTGTGAACCTAAAGGTCGCTGGTTTGATTCCCAGCCAGGGCACATAACCAAGTTGCAAGCCGGGTCTCCAGCCAGGTCCATAGCTGGAGGCGGGTGAAAGTCAACTATACATTAATATTTCTCTCCCTTTCTTCTTCCCTCCCTGCCCTTCTCTCTGAAAATGATGAATAAAATCTAAATTAATAAAAAAGGCAGGATCACCTGAGAAGTGATCCCAGACCCAGACCAGACCACACAGCTCACAGTTCCAGTGGTGGAGAAAATAAAGACTCTTTGCTTATGACTGAAAACCAGTGTGAATTGGGGCATAGGAAGAAACTGCCAATGTCTCAGCAGAGTCCATTTATTTAGAGAGCCCCCACAGCTCTAGAACATCCACCAACCCACCCATCCTGGGAACCCCAACCAAGACAACAGCTAAAGGGAAATCAGAACCAGTCCTATACAGAAAGCAGAAGAAGTGATGGGAAAAGGGGTGAGTGCTACAAGCAGCATCACTCCCTCTCAGACCATTCCCCGACATACAGTGCCACAAGGGGGTAAAATGGGTCACCCAGCACTGATGAATACCTAAGGTGTTGTCCTTTCTAATGTAACAGGTGCAACAGTTTTACCTAAGACTCAGAGGCAAACATAGGAGGCTTTCAAATTGAGGAGACAGAGAAGTATGGCCCAAGAGGGAGTAGATCAAGGCTCTAGTGGGGAACTAAACGATGAGAGGATAGCCAACCTAACAGACACAGAGTTCAAAATACTTGTGGTAAAGATTCTCACAGACTTGACAGTCATGACTAAGTATGGAAAACACATAAGGGGAGAAGTGAAGGCTATGCTAAATGAAACGAAGGAAAATCCACATGAAACCAATGATGAAGGGAAGGAAGTCATGGTTCAAATCAATGATTTGGAACATAAGGAAGGAATAAACAGATATCAGTACAGAATGAAGAAACAATAATTGAGAAAAATGAGGAGAGACTTAGGTACCTCTGGGACAACTTTATTTTTATTTTGTTTTATTTTATTTTCATTTTCATTTTTATTTTATTGTTGTATTACATCCATCCCCTTTTTACTCCCCTCTGTCCCCTTCCCCACCCACAAACTCCCCACCAAAGTCAATCCCACTTGTTGTCCATGTCCATGGTTCTTCCATACTAGTTTCTTGTGGGACAACTTTAAATGTACCAACATCTGAATCATTGGGTTTCCAGAAGAAGAAGAACAAGAGCAAGAAACTGAAAATTTCTTTGAAAAAAATAATGAAAGAAAATTCCCTAATTAGGCCAAGGAAATAGACATACAAGACCAGGAAGTACAGAGAGTCCCAAACAAGCTAGACCCCAAAAAGGCCACACCAAGTTACATCATAATTAAAATGCCAAAAGTTAAAGATAAAGAGAGAATCCTACAAGTAGCAAGAGAAAAGAATAAATTTACATACAAAGGGGCTTCTATAAGACTGTCAGCTGATTTTTCAAAAGTAACTTTGCAGGCAAGAAGGGACTGACAAGAAGTATTCAAAGTGATGAAAAGCAAGAACCTACAGCCAAGATTACTCTTTCCAGCAAACCTATCATTTAGAATAGAAGGATAGGTAAAGGTTTTCCCAGACAAGGTAAAGCTAAAGAGAGTTCGTCATCACCATGCCCTTATTATAAAAAATGTTAAAGGGACTTTTTTCAGAAAAAGAAGAAGATAATTAAAATGACATACTCACACTAAAATGATGACATATTCACAACTATCAATAACTGAATCTAAAATATAAAAACAAAAACAAACTAAGCAAACAACCAGAATAGGAACAGAATCATAGGTATGGGGATAATATGGAGGGCTATCAGCTGGGAGTGGGAAGAAGGAAATGGTGCAGGGATTAAGAAGCATAATTAGTAGGTAAAAAATAGACAGGGGATGTTAAGAATAATATAGGAAAGGATGAAACCAAATAACTTATAGGCATGATGCATGGGCATGAACTAAGCAGAGTAGGATTGCTGGAGGAAAGGGGGGTACTAGGCAGAGGGGAGCAAAGGGAAAAATTTGACATGACTATAACAGCATAGTCAATATACTTTTTTTTTTTTTTTAAGATTTTATTATTTTCAGAGAGAGGGGAAGGGAGAAAGGCAGAGAAGGAAAGAGAGACATCAATGTATGGTTGCTTTTCACCTGCTTTCAGCTATGGACATGGCTGGACACCTGGCTTGCAACCTGGTGATGTGCCCTGGCTGGGGAATCAAACCAGAGACCTTTGGGCTCGCAGGCTGGAGTCTTATCCATTGTGCCACCAGTCAGGGCTACTTTTCAAAAAGAAAGATAAAGAAAGGGAAGAGAATCAGAACATCAATGAGGTTTAAGAAAATACAATGGGACAAGTGATGGCATTTGGGAGAACTGTGTGAGGTCCCAAGGTGCCTACTTTGAAAGGGACTGAGGCATCATTGTCCTATGTACAATATTTCTTATATCTTGTATCTTCTTTAATAAATATCTCTATTTTTCATTT
This sequence comes from Noctilio leporinus, assembly GCA_004026585.1. NCBI lineage: Eukaryota > Metazoa > Chordata > Mammalia > Chiroptera > Noctilionidae > Noctilio > Noctilio leporinus. The sequence goes on along the minus strand of PVIW01002024.1, from coordinate 153,472 downwards.
TTCACAGGTGGATACCTTCTAGTATTGTACTTTGAGATATTAGCATATAAAATAAATGTATAGCTTATGAATAAATAAACATACATATATTGGAAATGTATGTTCATCTCTTTTTAACTGGTAGAAGTATGCAATGAAAATACGTGGAGAACATTTATTTTTTGTAATCAATGAAAAACTCATACTATCTGTATGAAGAAACCTTTGGGTGAGCAAAGTATAGGAGTATAGATAATTTACTGTTCTGGAAACCTAGAGGACATATCATAGTTAAGGTGCATCATGAAGGATGAATGAATTGTCACCAGTTGAAGAAGGGTAGGGTGATGGAACAGTATGAGCAGTGACTTGGAGACTCAGAGAGCATATCTTAAAAAGCAGATCTCTGGGCAGTTCCAAGTATCCTGAAATACGCTGCCTCTAGGCAGAAGGGTGGCAAGTAACACTGGAAAGGTAGATCACATTCAGATTTAAAGGGCTTGAATTCTATACTAAGATTTTGGGCTGTACATGATAAGCTATCAGGAGTCAATGGAAGCAAGGAAGTGTCATGATCTATCACTTTCAGTGGTCAACTGGCCAGAAGGAGGAACAATAAATAATGATATAGATCCTGGTTGAAGAAATATCTATTTGAAACTGATGGTAACTCATAAAATACCAAGTATACCAGAACTTAGCATTTAGTTAAAATGATTAAATTAGCCCCTTTTTAAGTGTTATAGCTGAACTGGAATATAATCATGTCCTGGAGCCAGGAGGTCTGCCTGTACAGAAAATTCCAGGTAAGAATATAAAGGTATACTTGGCTTAAGATAATAGAAGAATATAGCCTGTTAAGAACAAGATGTATAACTCTGTTTTTGTTTTTCTGCCCTTGAGATAACATAACTGACTCACAATCCCAAGGTATTCTGCAATACTACGTAACGGGGAAAGACTGTCACTGGAATGGGACTGGAACTGAGCCAAGTGGGTTTGTCCTGTCATGGCCTGGAATGTGTGGGTTCTTGACTTCATGCAGAAAAGATTTCATCATATGAATGCAGGTGACATCAGGTGTATGTTTTTTAAAGCTGGGGACAGTAAAGCAAAAAGAGGATTTAATATAAAAGAGACAAGGTTATAGTGACAGGAGTGAGCCTAGGAAAGGCTGCCTTGGCACTTAAAAAGGAAAATCACAGAGGCAGAAGGAGTGAGCCAGATGGACTGTGTGGACTCAGGAAACAAGTTACAGAGGCAAAAGGAGGGCTCGAGGAGACAGTTCAGGGGGTTAGTCTGGAATGAGCTGTCACTGCCCCCTACTCCCCTGGTTGTAGGTCTCCTGGAAACTTTGAGAGCTTAAGAGAAAGAAAGTAAAGACACACACTTCAGGAAAGAACCAGAGGGAAAGGTGCAGACATGTTCAAGAGAAAGAACAAAATGGGCTCTTTGTCTTAAGTGGTTTTATCTGTTTTCTAAAGATGGGGATTTTAGGGGAGGTTTTGGGGGAGGATCTCCAAAGAATATTCATCAGCTTTAATATGCTGATTATCAAAATGAGCATATGGAGGGGTCAGGGTCATTTTATGGTCAGTTTCACCTTCAAAGAATGTCACCAAAAAGGGACTGGGACTGAGGCAGGGTCTGCCCCAGCATGGGGTGGAATGGGCAAACCATTGCTCCTGTGTCCTTGGTGAAGAAAAGACCTTGTGATTTATTATCTAGCTATAAATTGCTTAGTCATGTTTCTGAGCAATTGATTAGCTGTCTGTTTCAGTTTCTCCATTCCACTTTTCAAGGAATTTTCTTACTAACCTGCCTCAAGACCAACTGGCCACAGCCACAAAGACTCCAGCAGTGGGCAGTGGCAGTTCATTCCAGGCTAACCACCCGAACTATCTCCAAGGGCCCTCCTTTTGCCTCTGTAACTTGTTTCCTGAGTCCACACAGCCCAGCTGGCTCATTCCTTCAGCCTCTGTGACTTTCCTTCTAAAGGGCCAAGAGTTTAAATCAGATGAAGAAAATTGCTGAAGCATGCACAAAAACTGATCAATAAACACAGCCCTTGACCTTAAACCCCTTACTCATGATTTCTTTATTGCCTTTAAAACTCCCTAATTGAAATCCATCAGGGAGTTAGGGGTTTTAAGTGATAGCTTCCTAATCTTACATGGCACCCTGCAATAAAGAAAAATCTAATCCCTCCATTGTAATTCTCAGAATTCAATGTTTGGCTCCTCTGTGCTCAAGGCAGATGAACTTTCAGTTTGGTTACATATTGTTGAGAAACTTGGAGTACTATGTTAACTTCAAAACAAAGAAAAAAAAAATTCATGGTTTGTTGGGGGGTTTTTTTGGTTTTGTTTTTGTCTATTGTTTCAAAAGCAACTCAGTTAAACAGCATAGTACCATTGTGAGCTGGCTCTATGGTAACACCCGCTGTTTCAATCTCTTCCAGGAACATAATCTTAGCCAGCCTGGAACTTTCTGTACACCAATGAGGTAGTCTGTCATGTGGGTCCTGTCCACTCCCCATAGATAGAAAAGGCAACCTGCATAATTAAAACAAAAAACAAACAAATAAACCTAGAGGCTTCCAGCCAAGATAGTAGCATAGGTAGAAACGTTTTGCCTCTTTCCACAACCGTAAGAAGGATTACCTTCTACATCAAAAATAAAACGCAACCAGAACTACCAGAAAATTGAACTGCATGGAAGTCCAACAAAGATATAAAGAAGCAATACTCATCCAGACTGATAGGAGGGGCAGAACCAGGGCAGAGAAGACATGGTGTAGAGGCTGTGGCTGTGGCTGTGACTGGCCATCAGAAAGAGTAGTCACACATTATAAAATCCTGGAGAGACACCTGAGGAGCAATCCCAGTCCTAGGCCAGACTGCACAGCTCTTGGTTCCAGTACCAGGAAAATAAAGCCACATTGCTTTTTGCTGTGAAAACCAGTAGGGCTGGGGCAGTGGAAGAAACTTCCTGTCTCTCATAAGAGTCTATTTAGAGGTCCTCTGCCCCCAGGTCCTAGAATGTCCTCAAACCCACAACTCTAGGAACCATCACCAGGGCAATGGCTAGAGAGGCACATGTCCCATACGGAAAGCTAGAGAAGTGATGGGAAAATGAGTGAGTGCTGAGCAAGCAACATTGTTCCCTCTCCCCCACATACAGTGCCACAAGGTGGTAAAATGGGTCACCCAGCACTGATGAATATATAAGGCTCTGCCCCTTACAATATAACAGGTACAACAGCTCTACCTAAGACACAGGAGGCTTTCAAGTTAAGGAGACAAAGTGATATGGCCCAGGAGGGAGTAGATCAAGGCTCTAGTGGGGAAACTAAGTGATGAGGAGATAGCCAACCCAATAGACACAGAGTTCAAAACACTTGTGATAAAGATGCTCACAGACTTGACAGGCATGACTGAGTATGGAAAACACATAAGGGAAGAAGTGAAGGCTATGCTAAATGAAACAAAGGAAAATCCACATGAAACTAATGATGAAGGGAAAGAAGCCATAGTTCAAATCAATGATTTGGAACATGAGGAAGAAATAAACAGACATCAGTACAGAATGAAGAAACAATAATTGAGAAAAATGAGGAGAGGCTTAGGAGCCTCTGGGACAACTTTAAATGTACCAACATCTGAACCATAGGGTTGCCAGAAAGAGAAGAGGAAGAGCAAGAAACTGAAAACGTCTTTGAAAAAATAATGAAGGAAAATTCCCTAATTTGGCCAAGGAAATAGACATATAAGTCCAGGAAGTAGAGAGTCCCAAACAATCTAGACCCAAGGAGGACCACACCAAGACATATCATAATTAAAATGCCAAAGGTTAAAACTAAAGAGAGTAATCTCCAAAGGGTTCCTATAAGACTACCAGCTGATTTCTCAAAAGAGACTTTGCAGGCAAGAAGGGAGTGGCAAGACGTATTCAAAGTAGTGAAAAGTCAATGCCTACAACCAAGATTTCTCTATCCAGCAAAGCTGTCATTTAGAATGGAAGGACAGATAAAGCACTTCCCAAAGTAAAGCTAAAGGAGTTCATGCTCACCAAGCCTTTATTATATGAAATGTTAAAGGGACACATTAAGAAGAAGAGGAAGATCAAAACTATGAACAGTAAAATGACAACAAACTCGTAACTATCAACAAATGAATCTTAAAAAAAATAAATAAATAACAAACTAAGCAAACAACCAGAACAGGAACAGAACCATAGACATGGAAATCATATGGAGGGTTGTCTGTAGGGAGTGGCAAGGGAGAGAATGGGAGAAAGGGTTCAGGGATCAAGAAGCATAAATGGTAGGTACAAAATAAACAGGGGGATGTTAAGAATAGTACAGGAAATGGAGAAACTGAAGAACTTATATGCATGACCCATGGACATGGACTAAGAGAGGGGTGGGATCTCTGGAGAGAAGGGAGGTACAGGTCAAAGGGGGGCAAAGGGGAAAAATTGGGACTGTTGTAATAGCATAATCAATAAAATATACTACTTACAAAATGAAAACCTTGTTATTCCCTTCTCCCCAAAAGAAGGTGTCCTGATCTGATTATAACCCTTTCCTTTCTTTTGTTAATAGCTCCCTTGCCTCTCCTTTCTTCCCATAAAAATCTTCCATTTTATGCAACCCCTTAGAGCACTAATTGCTAGATGGGATGCTGCTTGATTAATGAATTGCATAATAAAGTCAACTAGATCTTTAATTTACTTGGTTGAATTTTGTTCTTTACAAGTATATACCACATTTTGTTCATCCACTCACCAATTGATGTACATACACTTAGATTGCTTTCACCTTTTGGCTATTGTGAATAATGCTGCTACAAACATGGATATACAAATATCTCTTTGAAACTGCTTTCAATTTGGGGAGATGTAAATGAGAAACTAAATATTTTAATGTTTCCTTTGTAGGGTGAGTTCTCTCAGAGGAGCTCTTACTGCATTATTTTCTTGCAAAAGTATAAATATGTGGCAGCCTTTCAAAAGTAAGCTGGCATGTCAAGAGTTCCTACTCAGAAGCTGTCCTATTTCTGCTGTGAAAACATAGTTAACGTCCACTAGGCATATAAATTCCAGAGGCAAACTGTGTTAATTATATGAATCTGTGCATATCTATCCAAGATGCATGTCTTAATTTATTAAAATGACAAGCAAACATCTAGAGCAGATTTAGAAGAGAAATGGTGAGCTGCCTAGACCTTTGAGAGCAGCAGCTGCTGGTGGAAGTCTCTAACCTGGAGTGGTAATCCTGCAAGGATATCAGTATCGTAGCAATCTGCTGCTGCAATTTAAAATAACTCCCCCATCAAATCTTTCTGTGTGTACACCTTCATTTTATAAGAGATTTATTTATATATTTGTTGATGTCAGGGATTGCACTTTGAAAGAGAAACCTGTCAACTGTGGTATTTTAGTGTTTCATTTAAGAGTACTTCCTACTCTTCTGTTTCCATTTTCTACACAATCTGACCCTGTATCATAAAATGTCATTTACTTAGAATTGACAGAACAAGCATTCTCTGGCTCACCCTCCCAGCCTAAGGAGCTCACAAATCACTGATAGAATGGGGGATGGGAGGCTGCTCCTAGAAGGGAAACAGTGCTCAGGAAAGCCCGGGCTCTGTCCCCTCTGCTGATTTGTATGACTGACAAAGAAGGCAAAGCTCTTCCTCGAGAGCTCAGCAATCTCAGCCTGGACTCAGGCCAGTTAAATCCAAATTCAAATGCTGGCCATGGGAAAGCAGCCTGCCTTTCTGAGGAACAAAAGTAAATGTGCCCACACTGACCTACTTTCTTGGAATTTTCCCTGTTCATTCTAGTCTTTTGTTGCCTGGGTCGGCAGGTGCTTGCAGAACCCTGCGACTGCAGAAGGGCTGGGCTCTGAGGTTCGCATCCAGGTGGCCCTTCTATTAAAGAGCAAAGGGGCAGCTCTGCCAGGAGCAGCCAGCTTCTTACATGCAGGATGGAAAGCCAGGAATGAAAGGGGGAAGACAGTGGGATGTGAATAGGGGAATGACAAAGCTGAGAATGCACAAGTCTCTGTGGGTCTTAGGAACCCGCCCTGCCATCCTCTCCCCACAGTCACATTGTAGGGCTAAGACATTCCTAGCCCCAATTCGCTGGGCATTTGGGTCATTTACATAAATGTTGGGATCAGTAGTTTTCCCATCTTTCTAGCTGGAGAGCACTGAAACGAGTAAAATTGGGAATAATAATGGATCCACAGTCTTTCAGTTCCTCTCCATTCATTGGCTGTGTCGGTTGCCTAGGAAACTGCTTGCATCTTGGCTGCAGAGATGGCTGTCAGGCTACCAGGGTTGTGAGCTGTGTACTAAATGGTGAATGGTGGCAGGCAATGAGGAAATTCAAAAGCTAGGTGTCTTATAATTTCAGTGTGTGTGTGTGTGTGTGTGTGTGTGTGTGTGTGTGTGTGTAAAATCTCGCTTTAATAAAACAATGCTAAGCTTCTTCAAGTAATTAAAACAATGACTTTACGTGTAATAAAGAAATGCAAAATCACTTGAGAATCTGCCATTGCCCACACTCCAAAGACTGGGATAGCAAATATAATTTTAATAGCTTAGGGGGTATCTTACCTCAGCCACACCATCAGCTATGCATAAAACAAATGCTGAAGTTTATTTTACACTGAACTACTTTTACAACTACCTCAGGAAGGAAAATTTAGAAATGTTAGTACATCGTTAAAATTAATAGTGTGTAAGTGATGATAAAATATATTGTCCTGACACCTTTATGTCAGATATACAATGACCTAGATGGAGTAGAATTGTGTAGAATAAAGAGGCAAAAAGAAATGCAGGAGGACCCAGCTGCAAGCAATTCTTTCTTTCTTTCTTTCTTTCTTTCTCTCTTTTTTTCTTTGAAAGCTCCTCACCAGCCTATTTTGGGGAACTATAGGGAATAAGGATAAGGGTTAAACTGAAAGACTTTGGAGAAAGACTGGCTGTCATCAATATCTAGCCTTCTGATACTTATGAAAATTTACAGAAGTGCAACATCATAATTCCAAATCTGGGGAGGGGTGTAGAACAATTAATAGGAATGATGGATTGATGGAGGGGGTGTGGTGGGGGTGGAGGACAGTATAAGCAAAGAGTAAGAAAGCAAAATCGATCTTGAATCAAATGTGCCCAGTCCTGGTTTTCAGAGGGAAGAGTTCCAGCTTGACCATATCCCAAACTCCTTGCTGCGAGAGAAAAGGTTCCTTTTACCCACATAATTTTGAACATGCGTTTCGTCAGCGCACTCCTTGATCTGCCTCTGAATAGAATTTGAAAATATAAAACGTTAGGTGAGGGAGGCTGATGGCGGCTCCGAATACCTAGCACGGAGCTGATTCCCCACACCCCCTTCCCACACTGTGTTAGGGGGCTGCCCCCTTGGTGCTGGCGGCCTTCATGAAGCACTAGTAGCGTGGGTGTGGTCCTCTCTGGCTTTCTTCCCACAAGGCTCAGTTCACCAAAGCCCCAATCCCAGGACCAGGTGCTGATACCAGCTACAGCCCGTTGGGCCTAGATGTGGTCATTTTTCCTGAGGGCTGGGTGCTGAAAAGACCGATTCCAGCCTGAGCCCTGTCTGTCACTTGCTGTGTGACAGTGGAGATCTTTCGCTCTCAAAGTTTCCGCGTCTACAGGAGCTGGACTAGAAACTGCGTGTCACAGGTCTTTGGAATCCGGTGAGACAAGTAGTCAGACCTTCAGCTCCTGCGCCTGGGCATCTGCGTCTAGGAACTCTGCCCTGAGAGTTTCAGTCTGGGCGAAATAAGGGCAACTAGGCTTTTGTTCTGTCTCTCTTTGTGCATTGAAATGGAGTCCAAAGCCCCTCTTCCCAATCCACAGCGGGAAAGGGAGGCGATGACAGCTTGCTGATAGTTCTGGGAGGGTTTCACTCAACAGCTGCTGACTCTGTTCGCCCATCGGCCACTGAAACCCGGGTCATTCAGCTGCTCTTGCCAGAGGATGAAAAGGGGGCGGGAGTAGCCACGCAGACGACCTGTCCGAGTCGGGAGCAGGAGGGGGCACATCACCCGTGGAATTTTAGAGAGCAGGTTCCAGGTCTATGGTGAATATAGCGAACTTTTAGCCACCCTTCCGGGAGACAGGTTCGGTTTTCTCTCGTCTTCTCTCTCTCTCTCTCTCTCTCTCTCTCTCTCTCTCTCTCTCTCTCTCTCTCTGTCTCTCCCTTTCTCTCTCTCTCTCTCACACACACACACACTCAACAAAGAGATAAGCTCCTTCAATTACATAGAAACTATAGGTTTGAAGGAGGGTGGGTGCTCCGAGTCTGCGCACGCATACTCTGTGTGCCTGTCCTGGTCTCGCGGGACCCCCCACCCCCACCCCGCCCCGCCTCGCGGTGCTGCAGTTTTTAGGCGTGACCCTCACTCCTATTAGCAGACTGAAGGTTGGGGACCTCATGGCCACTGTGGGGTACAGAGTTTGATAAAAAATGAAAATGTTACAGAAGGGCGGGTGATGCACCCTTGGAAACCTTTCCCATACTGGACAATATGGATGAGCCAAACCCAGATCCGGGGAGCGCCTGGTGTGTGATTTTTAAATAGTCAATCATGGAAGGCATCCCAAGCCCCTGTGAGCCCTTTGTTCTGCCTTAGCCCCGCCTCTGAACCCCACCCTCGTTCTGTCTGCTGGACAGTCCAGATTGCTTGGCCAGCCCACCCACCCCATTCTTTCCCAAGGAACAAAAGCCAACCCGCCGGGTAGAGGAGGGTTGGAAAGGGTGTAGAGGGTTGCCCCAGCCCCGATGCTTCAGCCACTGTGAAAGTGCCTAAAAGGCTCTGGTCAGAGACAAAGAAAACAGGTGGATGCTGGGGGCGGGGAGGATGGCAGCCTGGGGCTTTACCGCCTCCAGTGTCTAGAGTCGCAGCTCTTCACACTCCCAACAACCGGATCACAACGAACTCTTCCTGCAACTACCTGTTCACCCCCAAGGTTCTGTGAGATGGGGTTTCAGCTGCTGGGTAGTAGTTGACCACTAGGGTTGAGAAAAGGGTCAGTGGTGTCACGGGGGAGGGGGTGGGGGTGGGGCGGGGGTGGCTTACGGATCCCTGGCCCTTGGCGGAGGAGGCCCCCCAATCTGCAGTGGCAGCACAACCTTCGCCACCTCAGCCCTACCATCGGCCAACAACCGGAGCAAGTCTCGCTCCTTTCCAGCTCACCTGATGGCCTCTCTACCTGTTTTAGTCCCCTGGAGTTCCCTGCCCCCACCCAGCGCCAGCTCTTCCCCCATTCCCAGCCTGCCACACTCTGCAACCTCGCCTCGCTTCGCCTCGACACCCTCCAGTCCTCTATTCCTTCACTCACACCCAAATCTCAGTACCCAGCTATGCCCACCTCACCCCACCCCACCCCACCCCACCCCCAGCCCTAGACAATGCGCAAGCCCCTCATCCTACTCCGAACAGCCCTTATTCCTCGCCCGGTGTGCAAACCTGTGCTGATTGGCTACTGGCCCGTGGTCCAGCCCCCCTGGACAGTCCCCCAGGCTCGGAGCATTACGTCAGCCGGCCTGGAGCGTGCTATTGCGAACGGGACTGGGGGGCTTGGGTTGGGGGCGCGGCCTGCACACACCGCCCCACCCTTCGTGCATAAAAAGCAGAGTCGGCTGGGCCATCGCTCTTAGCCCAGCGTTTTTCCAGCGCTTTCCCAGCAACCCCATAGTGGGTGTGTAAGGGAGGACGGACAGACTGACCAGACGCCCACCCGGCCGGGAAGAAGCTAGCTAGCACCATGCGTGAGATCGTACACATCCAGGCGGGCCAATGTGGCAATCAGATCGGCGCCAAGGTGAGCACCCTGGCATCTGGGCCGGGTTTGGGGAGAACCCGGCCCTAAAGCTCTTCCAAGTTTCTGGGACCAAACGGAATTTTGAGCTGGCTCCGGGTTCTCCAAGGACAGATCTTCCCGGGTGCTTTGTGGAGTGGGGCGTGGGCTTGGAGGCGACTTTCGTGAGAAAGGGGAAGAAAACTCTCATTTTTGCTGTAACTCATTTGGAATCCTGGTCACTTCGCTCCCTCCCTGCTCTCCACTTAGCCGGGAACTCGGACCTGGAAAAAGCACTGCTGTATCTGCTAGGCTGTGCGATAAATGTGGGACGCAGAGAGAATTGATTTTACTCGCTTGAACCCGAGTAGAGCAGCTGGGGGCGGGGAGGATAGCAATTGTCTTGCGGTCTCCGGACGTGCTTTGAATCTAAATCCACTCTCCTTCAGGTTCCTCCGGTCCCTGTTCCCCAACCCACACCCTCAGTGTCCCTGTGCGCGCTGGGCGCCGGCAGCTGCGAACGCTAGTGCAGGCGGTTCTGTTGCTGGTTCCTCCCCCAACCCCCAAAGCCCCTCACCTCCTGCTGCGAGCAGCTGTTCGCCGGAGAAACGCCCAATTTCAATTTTTTTGCCCCTGTAAAATAGAAATCCTGCGGCTGTGGGTGGCCATCCAGCCTTAAAGCCCCTGAAATGTTGGGCTGTTGGGACTGAGTCTGGGGTCTGTCTATTCACCTTGAGTCATGGCTACCCTGAGTGTTGGGTGTGGCTAAATACCACCTTTTACTGTGTCTCAGTTTTGGGAGGTCATCAGTGATGAACATGGGATCGACCCCACTGGCAGTTACCATGGAGACAGTGATTTGCAGCTGGAAAGAATCAATGTGTACTACAATGAAGCTACTGGTAATTGGCTTTACTTCCCCTTTCCTTGGGTTTTTTATTCCCTCTTCCCAGGGAGCTGTCCTGGGAGTCTGGCCCTAAGGGAGGGGGATGAAAGGATTATGGATTCATATCTGTTTGTTCACTGTGGAATTTCACTGAGTGTCCTGGTTCATAGCTGAATGAATCCTTTGAGAATTTGGTGGGTCTTGCTCCTGCCTTTGTTTGCTGGTAGACAGCAATAGCTGTGAAAAGAAAGCTAGTACCACGCCCTTCTCTTCAGATATATCTAAGTCCAGCTCTGTTCCCTTCAGGTAACAAATATGTACCTCGGGCCATCCTAGTAGATCTGGAGCCAGGCACCATGGACTCCGTCAGGTCTGGACCATTCGGGCAGATCTTCAGGCCTGACAATTTCGTGTTTGGTGAGTGACTGATATGGATGATGGCATGGGAGGCTCACTTTACAGCAGACAGCTCCGTGTGGAAAGATGTGACTGCTTAGGGGAAAGTATGAAGAACATCCAGTTGTGTGCTGATTCAGTCCTAATATAAACTAAAACAAATTTGCCCTTCAACCTCTAATAGCCAGGTATTCCTAGCCTTCCTCACTTATAATTATATCCATGACCAAAGATTTTAATGTTTGTACATTTTGGGATAGCCTAAATTAATCTTATCTGAACACTGACTCGTTGATTAGGGGGTTTATGGTAAAAGAATTTAATCAAATCTTCAGTTACTTATTAACCTTTCCCTCTGGCAGGCCAGAGTGGTGCTGGGAACAACTGGGCAAAGGGCCACTACACAGAGGGAGCTGAATTGGTAGACTCAGTCCTGGACGTGGTGAGGAAGGAGTCAGAAAGCTGTGACTGTCTGCAGGGCTTCCAGCTGACCCACTCGCTGGGGGGTGGCACAGGGTCAGGGATGGGCACTCTGCTCATCAGCAAGATCCGGGAGGAGTACCCAGACCGCATCATGAACACCTTCAGCGTCATGCCCTCGCCTAAGGTGTCAGACACGGTGGTCGAGCCCTACAATGCCACCCTCTCAGTCCACCAGCTGGTGGAAAACACAGATGAAACCTACTGCATCGATAACGAGGCCCTGTATGATATCTGCTTCCGCACCCTGAAACTGACCACCCCCACATATGGAGACCTCAACCACCTGGTGTCAGCCACCATGAGCGGGGTCACCACCTGCCTGCGCTTCCCAGGCCAGCTGAACGCAGACCTGCGCAAGCTGGCGGTCAACATGGTGCCCTTCCCCCGCCTGCACTTCTTCATGCCCGGCTTCGCCCCCCTGACCAGCCGGGGCAGCCAGCAGTACCGGGCCCTGACGGTGCCTGAGCTCACCCAGCAGATGTTCGACTCCAAGAACATGATGGCCGCCTGCGACCCCCGCCACGGCCGCTACCTGACGGTGGCCGCTATCTTCCGCGGCCGCATGTCCATGAAGGAGGTGGACGAGCAGATGCTCAACGTGCAAAACAAGAACAGCAGCTACTTCGTGGAGTGGATCCCCAACAACGTGAAGACGGCTGTGTGCGACATCCCGCCTCGAGGCCTGAAGATGTCAGCCACCTTCATCGGCAACAGCACGGCCATCCAGGAGCTGTTCAAGCGCATCTCAGAGCAGTTCACGGCCATGTTCCGGCGCAAGGCCTTCCTGCACTGGTACACGGGCGAGGGCATGGATGAGATGGAGTTCACTGAGGCTGAGAGCAACATGAACGACCTGGTGTCTGAGTACCAGCAGTACCAGGACGCCACCGCAGATGAACAGGGGGAGTTCGAGGAGGAGGAAGGCGAGGATGAGGCTTAAGTTTGCAATTAATGCAGGTTAGGGAAAATTGAGGAGGAAAGCAAGGGGGAGGGGGGTTACTGATGAAACTATCTTGGTGATTGAAGGAAAGAAACATGGTCTGCTTAGGTATGTGCGCTGGTTCTCTGGTGCTCTTCACTGTTGCCTGTCATTTTTTTTTCTTTTTGTAACACGGATGACATCAATGTAACATTTGAGATATTTCTGAACTACTGCTGTAATGGCTAAAATCACATAAAAGTTTCTGTTCTAATGGTCTTCTTTTCTGTCTCTTTATTGAGTTCTTTATTATCAATTTAAATGTAGGTTTCAGAACACATTGTATTAAATTCTTTCTTTAGAAAAGGAAAGAGATAGGTAAAAGTTAAAACGAATTTACTCTTTCAGTGGTAAAATTGAACTAACCACGATCATACCTAATTTAAGATGGGGGAGCAATCCAAATATTAAAATGCTTTTCAGTAACTATTTAATTAATTGAAAGGATGCCTACCTGAAAGTACACTAATTTTCATTTAGAAATCCTACTATACCTTAATTTCCTTCACAAAAATTTTTGGAATATTTGCTACATCCACACAGCACAAAATAATAAAGGATTGCAAGAGTAGAAAGTAAATCTTACTTCCTTCTGGGTCCCTTGTTGTAGTTTCTGCCCTGGAGACAACCATTGTTAGTTAGCATTGTTATCTTCCTTGCAATCTTTGCAGAAATATTCCATATACTTCACACCCTCTTTCTTTCTTCACTTACATTATGATACTAACACTGTTCTGTTGCTTTTTTTTTTTTTTTTTAACTCAACAGTATATCTTTTTTTTTTTTTTTAAGATTTCATTTTTTATTATTTTTAGAGAAGGGGGAAGGGTGAGGCAGAGAGGGAGAGAGACATCAATGTATGGTTGATTTTCACCTGCCTCCAGCTACAGACCTGGCTGGAAACATGGCTTGCAACCTGGTTATGTGCCCTGGCTGGGAATTGAACCAGCCACCTTTGGGTTCACAGACTGGCACCCTATCCACTGTGCCACCAGCCAGGACACAAACAGTGTATCTTTAAAATTCAGAGAGCTTCTCACCTTTAAATGATACATAGTATCCATTATGTAGTTGTACCATATTTTATTTAACCAACTTCTACAAATGGTCATGTAGATTGTTTACACATTTTTCTTATAGTGTCGCAATAAGTAATTTTGTACCTAGAATATTGTGTGTATGAGAATAGCTATCTTGTAAATTTCTCTAAATAGAATTTTCTATCAAATGGTATATGATACTATGCCTTTTCAAGTTGATGAAATCACCTGTACTTAGGTATAGTCATAGGTTTATAAATAGATAATTTGCTAAGATTCTCAAACAATCTTTTTTCCCAGCAATCATGTTTATACTGCATAACACTCTATTTACATTTAACTTCATTTACGTTTATATGAAAGCACGAATTCTGCATTACTGGAGAATTTTACTTTAAATAAAAGGCAAGCCATCATTTTTACATTATTGCATTCTTACCATGCAGAGCTGGGATTTGGGTTTTGAACCCAAGCTTATCTCTACACTTGAACTCAATCACTAAAGAAGCCATAGGATTTCAAGTGACTTTCAGTTAAGATCACATGCTTCCATGGGGTAAGTTACACTTTGTCAAAATGGTTGCCAATGCACTGCCTTAATCTGGACCAGTTTCTCATTTGGGGAGAGAAATGGAGTGTAAGTTATGAACAAATGTACAAGAACTTATCTATGTACCCCTATAGCAAGAAAACTAGGTATACGACTTTCTTAATTTTTAGACAGATTAAAAATTAGAAAAAATATTACTTTAAATCTTCCCTTATATTTCATTCCACTTGGTTCTATTCTTCAGTGTTTAAGGAAAAAGAAAGAAGAGGGGTGAATAGTGAGTTCCATATTAAAGAGACTGCCAAATATTTGAAAAACAGTTCCAAAGAAAAGTGAGCAGTGTCATTCTAAATAGTGTGAAAACAAGTTAATTCTACCAACTGGCCCCTATAAATGAAAAAGAGCAACAGTTCACTTTGCAAGTGTCAAAAAACCTAGGACTACTAATGAATAGGGTCAACAGGACAGGAGCCAGTGTCTTCTGCTTCAGTTGTCCATATTTACCCATGAACTGGCAGGTGCCTTTTCTGCTGAGCTAGTGTAAAGCTTCCAACAACCTAATTGAAGGGCAGTATTGGTTTTAAATACCCGGAAGGCTTGGGTCAGCTGTCAGGGCCCCCTGGATCTAACCTTGGCCATGCATTCCCCACAACCAACCTGTCAGATACATGATCAGTCACTCTGGAAAGGAGAAGAATTGCTGCCAGGTGCCTCTTGGCAGACTGTAAATATCATGCTTCTCTTGTCCACCTTCTGAGGACAATAGGCAGGCACCCAGCAGGCCAGCCTGCTAGCCTGGCAGCACACGCACGACTGCACACTGCTAGAGCTTAAGCATGATTAGAGTGGGTGCCAAACTGATCAGTCAAGCAGAGACTGCAGGGCAAAGCTTGAAAAGCACATTTGGGCCCTCATCGGTAGCACAGTGGATAAGGTGCCAGGCTGCAAACCCAAAGTTCGCTGGTTCGATTCCCCAGCCAGGGCACATAACCAGGTTGTAAGCCAGGTCTCCAGCCAGGTCTCCAGCCAGGTATGTGGCTTGGGGCAGGTGAAAGGCAACCATGCATTGATGTTTCTCTCCTTCTCTGCCTCTCTCTTTACCCCTATCTCTCTGGAAATAATAAATAAAATCTTTAAAAAAGAAAAGAAAAGAAAAGAAAAGCACATTTGTGTGATATCAATATGCATACCAAAAACATACTTGGGAAAACAGTTCAAAAGCAGGAAAATGCACAGAACACTTGGACTAAGATACTTTTTTTTAGCTTTCTTTGTTACATTACCATTGTTTGATGGGATTTGGTGGTGGTGGTATGTGTGTTTTCAACACTCTACAAAGGAACTGTTCTATCTCTCTCCCTGACGTGCCATCAGGAGGACATTCATTTCTGAGTAGATGAAATACCCAAACTACAGGACCCACTGGGATGTGATGTGTGATGCAGTATTCAGAAGTTGGAGTCACCTTGTGACATCCCAAAAGTCTGAGAAATAACAGGTACCCTAATGTGCTCTGAATTGGTCTGTACCTACCTCTACCATCAGCCCCAGAGCTAATCTAAGATTATGTTAGATTTCCCACTTCATCACTGACAGTGTGCTAAATTAATAGAAATTTGAATTAAAAGTAACCCTAAGAGGTCATCTAACTTGACTGCCTTACTTTGTAATAAGGAGACTGAGTGTCAGAGACTTTTTTCTAAGATAACAGAACTCTATCTGAAAAAAACAGATCTTGGACCCATTGTTCTTTTCTCTACAGCTACACATCTCAGGTCCTATTTTGTACAAGGCCACATAAGGATTATGAAGATGGGAAAAATATTTCCTGGTTTTAAGGAAAAGCCCACAGTTGTCCTTGGTACAACTTGACCTCCCTGTATGGGCTGAACACATGAAGTCACTCTTTGACAGGTGATGTGGAATTTCCTGTCTCTAAAACACTATTTACACAATGTTCCAATGCAGTCATGGGTGCAAGTAGAATATTCTGTCAGTGAGTCATTACTGTGAAAATGAGTAGGAAGGTAAGGAAAGATCTTTGGAGCCCAACCTTTTACATATCCCCATTTAGTTAAGGTGTGATTTGTATACTAGACAAAATTACTTGACAACTAGCATAATGCCAATTTTTTTCCCAATGTGTAAGATATTCAACTGTGAGTTCATGCTTTTATAAATGTGCCTCAGAATTGAGCCATTCACTTGAAAACAGACTCATTCATACCTTTAGAGGCTTTCCCCCAGTTTGCCTTCTTCCTGGGTTTTTCTTCATGCACACTGCCAACACACACCCAGAGAAGCTTAGCTTGGTGCAACTAATTTCTTCTTTTTCTTTTAACTGAGATATAATTCATATGCCATGAAATTCACCAGGTTGGTGGGCTCTAGTATATTTGCAGGTTATGCAAATGTCAGCACTATGTAATTCCAGAACATACCCCACTGAAAAGAGAAATCCCACACCTGTTAGTAGTCCCTCACTATTCTCTCTCCAACCCCTGGCAAACACTATTCTTTCTGTCTTTATTCTGAACATTTCATATAAATGGTACCATATAATATGTGGTCTTTTGTGTCTGTCTTTTTATAACTTTGCTTCATGTTTTCAAGACCATCCATGTTATAGCATGTCTCAGTACTTCATTCCTTTTTACGGATAAATAAATTCTATTGTATGCATATACCGCATTTTGTTCATTCATCAATTAATGGATACTTGATTTGTTTCCACTTTTCAGCTCACAAGAATAATGCTGCTATGAACATTCAATTGTATGTGTATGTCTGCTTTTATTTCTCTTGGATATATATACCTCAAAGTAGAATTGCTGGGTCATGTGGAAACTCTATGTTCATAATAATTTTGCCTTTTGCCTAAGACTATGCATGCTTTCAGATTTGCCCAGAAGGCCAAGATAGAATAGAGATCAGGCAACCCTTGGGGACTTTGTACTTGTGTACTCACATAGAGTCTTAAGATCATAGAGTTTTAGAATTGGAGGAGGGATCTAATAGGACCCCATCAGTTTACAAATGAGGAAACTATGGCTTGTGCTTAGTCAACAGTGTTCCCAGGCATTTTATCCATTAGGGCTAATGTTGAACTGCTAGCAACAATGACTTTGAGGTTTTTTTTTTCTTCTCACTTAAAAAGTCTAGAGGCACACAGTCCGGGCTGCGTAGATTCACAATATCCTGCTTTGTTCTACTTGCCTTTCCATTGGCTTTCAGTCTCCAGTTAAGTTCTTCTCAGAGTGCAAGATGGCCACTGCAGCTCTGGTCTTGATATATGGGTTCTAGGCAAGGAGTAGGGAGGGGTACCTTCCTGCTGAGTAAGCCACTTTAAAGATCTATGTTAGGAGTTACCCTAGTGGCTTCTGATTGCATTTTGCTGGCCACCATTTTTGCCAGTTTCAGCTGAGCAAATAGCCTTTTAGATGAGTACACTATTGCCCAACAATTTAGAGCTTCTGTGAGAAAGGCAGGCTAAGAAGTGGCATTAACCCAGATTTCTCAGCTCCTCTTTCAGTGCTCTCTGTAGACATGTTTGCAAAGTGTTCATTCTGGGAGTCCTCACTTTCTAAAATGGAGAGCTGAAGACTTAATGAATGAAGATTGCTTTTTTCATTTGTCTTTTATCTTTTTAAAAGTTATTTTTCAATTACAGTTAACAGAATATTATGTTAATTTTTGGTATATAACATAGTTTATTAGACATTTATATAACTTGAAAAGAATTTCTTGATCTAAATTTCTGAATCAAATATTTACTCTTGTCCTGAGAGGTAAGGCTCAATCAGCTGGGTGTCATCCTGCAAAGTGAAAGGTCACAGGTTTGATTCCCTGTCAGGGCTCATGCCTGGATCGCTGGGTGAGACCCAGTTAGGGCATGTGCAAGAGGCAACCAATGGATATTTCTCTTCCTTTCTTTCTCTCTCCCATCTTCTCTCTCTAAAAATAAATAAATAAAATCTTTTTTTTTTTTTTTTAATATGCTATTCTTACTTTTAGGCCTAACTTTTAGTCAGCTGATGACAACACATGTCTACGACATCTAAGGAAATTCCTTTTAATAATCTATAATAAAATGTCCATTTCAGGTTGTACTGATCATGAAGATTTAATGGCTAAAGCAATGGGATTTGTTTTCATGAATATGTTTACTGTGACTTGCAAACCTGGTTACTATGGAGAAAGGGAGGAAAGGGCACCAGGTGTACACCAGGCATGAGCAGCTGTGGGACCCTCTGAGTCATGCAGAAAAAATTGTGGGACACACCTGCCTAGGAAGAAATTGGTAGATGTCTGAGGCTGATACAAGTCAAAGGGCCAGATGGCCAGCCAATGCCAGGAATTCTGTGGGATGCCCACATCTAAAGGTAGCTGAGAATCTCAGGGGTCAGCTGAGAGAGAAGATTTCAAAGGCTAAGACAGGAAGATTCAAGAATTAAAAGTAGGTCAGATCATTCAAAGATAATGCTCTGAAGAGCAAGCTATGCATTAAAGAAACCAAAATTTGGAGAAGCAATGTTTTAGCTCCTGCTTTCTTATAGGTCTCTGGGTTAGAAAGGCATGATTTTAGCATTAAATGTCATTAAAGGTACACATAGTGATAAGAAAATGAAAATATCCAGTATTTATTGAACATGTGCTATTTATTACATGTTTATCTCATTTCATCCTCACAGATATACTATACATATAGTTAAGGTATTTTTTTAGTTCAAAATAAGTTAAAACTTTGCTTACAAAAGGAGTATGGTTGAGAAATTACTAGATCACACCATTAAAAAGTCCAGGCAACTCTTTCAGGTTCTATCATAACTCCATCTGGAGCCTCTAAATATGTTATTGTATCTTTCTCTTCTTTGTTATTCTCTTGACTCTGCAGTCTTATGTTTAGCCTCATTCTTTGGCAGGATCTCCCCACAGAGCAGCAACTTTAGGTTTACACCACTCTGGCCAGACCTGTATCATGTATCCATCCCTGAATCAGTCATGGGGTCAAGTGAAAAGGGACACATTCATCAGCTTGGATCACACACCCTCCTATAAGGAAGGGCCACATGGCTGTCAGGGTCATCCTTTACGGAACTGACAGTTCCTGAAAAACTCAAGCTTAGAGTAAATAATTTGCCCCCAAACCATTCAGCTCTAAGTGGAGGACCTGGATAGAAACCCCAGAATTTTCTGACTCCGAAGTACACATACAATATAATAACAAAAATGTGATTATACTAGTTAAAAGGGGATATCTGGAGTAGCAGCTGAGGGCAAGGGACTGGTTCTGAGACAGGCAAGTCTTCAAAGCCTCCACCTTGCCTACACACCTGAGTCTAAATTCAAGGCACTTGGTTATCTGGCCAAGAACCCCTTTACCTCTCAATATTCTCATATTACTTTCTACATGAATCCTCTTCTCCAACTTAAGATATTGTACTTCTCCTCCTACCTTCACCATTGCATTTTTGCAAAAAACGCAAATTTGCAAAAACACCATGCTGTTTTTCTTTGCCAGAATGTCTTATTTTACTTCTCTCCTTAAAATGCTTTTCAGCTCTTAAAGGCATGTTAAGGTTCCACTTTTTCTCAGAAAGTGTTCTTTACAGTGATGCTTCATGTGGCACATCCTTTGCACGGTTGTACAATATGGGCACAGCTCTGCAAGCCAGGCAATGTCAGTTCTGCCCCTGTTATCTTCACTTCAGTTTCAGCTCTTGTTCATTGGTTATTATAATTTTTTTATTCTGTTTTTTTTTTTTTATCTCCACTATTGGCTTATTTATGTTTTTGTTTTCAGTGGTTGCTCTCAAGTTTATAATATAAATCTTTAATTTACTACCATCTACCGTAGAATAGTGCATCTTACTTTATGCATAGGGTGAGATCCTTACAAGAGTGCTTCCATTTGCCCTCTTGTCATCCATGCTTTGCAGCTATATTTTATTTTCATATATTTTGAAAACACCACTAGATGTTGTTACTGCTTTTGCTTTAAACAATTATTTTAAGGAATTAAGAAACACCAGTTCAGGTCTTCTCTTCTCTTTGGGGTGATACACTTCCTTCCACCTGAAAAAATGTCCTTTAACATTCCTTATAATGCAGATTTGCTGGAAATAAATTTCCTGTTTTTGTTTAGCTGAAAAAGTCTTTATTTTGCATCATTTCTGAAAGATAGTTTGCTGTATATAGAATCTTAGATGGGCAACTTGTTTCCTCTTGGCACTCGAAAGATGTCATTCCTTTATTTCCCCACCTGTGATATATAAAATGAGAAGTCACTAGTAACTATCAGCTTTGTTTCCCTCTATGTAATGTTTTATTTTCCTGTCTAACTGCTATTCAGATAATCTCCTTATCACTGTTTCCCAGCAATTTTAATATGATGTGTAGTATGGTTTCTTCCATGTTTATTCTACTTCAAATTAGTTGAGTTTACTGAATCTATGAGCTTATAGATTTCATCAGATTCATAAAATTTCCACCACAATATTTTCAAATATTTTCCTGTCCTCCCACTTTATTCTGGGATTCTAATTACATGTACAGTATTTCAGACTTCTTGACATGGTCTCACAGTTTAGTGATGGTCACTCCGTCTTTTCTCTCTGTGCTTCAAAGTTTTGACTGCTGTACCTTCACTTCACTAATCTTTTTTTGTAGTGCCTAACTTGCTGTTAATCTCGTAGAAGTATTTTCCATCCCAGATATTATATTTTTTAAATTTAAAAGTTCTATTTGTGTCTTTTTAAAAATTGATATTAGAGAGAGAAAAGGTGAAAGGGAGGGAGAGAGAGGGAAAGATTGAGATTTGTTGTTCCACTTATTTATGCGTTTATTGGTTGATTCTTGCACATGCCCTGACTGGGTATTGAATATGCAACCCTGGAGTATCCGGACAACATTCTAACGAACAAAACTACCTGACCAGGGCCTCCATTTATATCTTTTAAAATGTTCTATTTCTCTCCTCTTTGTGTTTATATTTTTCTCCATTTTCTTGAATGACTGCTTTCTCTGTCTGCTCATTTCATCATCTTTATAATTTACAGGTCTATTTCTATGACCAATTTTCTTCGTAGTTATGAGTCATATTTTCCTGCTTCTTTGTAGCTTTTGATTGGATACCAGACATGGCGTGTTTTACAATGTTGAGTGCTGGGTTTTCTTGTAGTTCTTTAAATGTTGTTTTGTTGTTCTGGCACACAATTACATTACTTGGAACCAGTTGGATCCATTTTTAGTTTGCTTAAGTGATTTTTTTAAAAAAAGGTTTTATTATTTTTAGAGATAGAGGAAGTGGGGGGTGGTGGGAGGGAGAGGAGTATCAACATGTAGTTACTTTTTGCAAGACCTCAGCTAGGGACCTGGCCCGAAACCTAGGCATGCTTTGGTTCCCAGATTGGCACTAAATCCACTGAGCCATACCAGCCAAGGCCAATTGGAGCCTTCTGAAACTTGCATTTAAGTTTTAAGGGGCAGTCCCAAAGTAGACTTTGGTCTAGGGATAATTTAACCCCACTATTAAGGCAATGCCCATTCATCATCAAGTGTTAGGAACACGAATCATTCCCAGCCCTGTTTGAGCTCCAGAAATTGTTTGGTCTACTGCTTTCTCTGTTCTTAAGTAGTTTCTAATCTTGCGTTCTCAAACCAAAGACTGGAGAGGACTGTTCTGTAAGATCTCCAGAGTTCTCTCATGAAGTTTCTCCCACTTCTGCATTCTGCCCTGTAAATTCCACCTGGCTTGAGCTCTCTGAATTCTGGTTTCTCATTTCTCAGCTCAGTGAGACAACCAATTGGTTTTGCTTTCCTTTCCTGCACTGCAGCCTAGAAATTGCCTCCAAGTGGTAAGTTGGGGGCAATTATATGCCAACTTCATGTGTTTCCCTTTTCTCAGCAGTCACCATCTTTCATCACCTGATGTCAAATGTCCTGAGAGCCATTGTTTTATATATTTTGTCTAGTTTTTTTAGTTGTTTTGGTGAGGAGGGTAAACCCAATTCCTGTTGGTCCATCTTGGCCAAAAGTGAAATTCCTCTCTTCATTTCCTTTTGATTAAAATATGTTTTCTTCCCTTTTTTCTGATTTTCTTCTTACAATATCTGTCCTGTTTATTTAGTTTTGACTTCTTTTATATTATTTTTTTTTTAGATTTTTCTCAGCTTTCACTGACTTATATTTCTTTTTCTCTAAAAAAATCTTTCTTCAGTTTTTCTTAATGTAGTTTTTCTTTCATATCTGTGACTCTTTCTTGATTTTTTTAGCTAATTTGAAATTTGAGGTTACAGTTTTTGTCAGTCTGGATATGTTATCTTTCTGGCATACTTTCATCACCTGTAGGGACATTATTCTGCTCCTAATCCTTCCTGATTTTATTAATAATTTTGTGTGGGATTTGATTATGATCCCTTTCTGTTACACTCTCTTCAGTGAAATGAGTTTACCTGTAGTTTTAGGAGTAAGAGGAGGGCCCAGATGGTATTTAGGGCTGCATGGTTCTCCAGCACCCCCTTCTGTTGTTTACAGAAAGCAATTTTTAAAAATTACATTCTGAAATCTGCTTCAGAGCTCCCCGCCTTCCTTTATACTGGTTCTACTCTTTCTTTTGCTGCTAATAATCCTATGCCCCACCCACACCTCATATTATGGAATCTGCTTCCAGCAAATTTTTCCCCAAAAGGGAATTTGAGTCTTTAGTTTGAGAGTTCATATGGTTAATTTTCAGTCTGTGTTTTAGTAGGGCCTGGTGAGGGGGGATGGCTACAAGTGATTCAAAACCATGGTCCCACCACTATCTTCCATGTATCCCAGAATCCAGTTCTAACGTTATTGCTTCAACTGTCATATTTCTATTTCATTATCCTTTTACTTCAACATATATTTATTGGGTACCTATGTCTGGTGGTGGGGCAAAGGTATAATGGCCACTATGGTGAGTAGGTGTCTTCAAACTGAAAGACAATGCAGGTAACTTCACAGAATACAATAATTTATTATAGGGTAATTTATTTATAGGAAGATTGAACCAGAGAAGACAGATCATACACATTTTATAATTTGCATCAGCAGTTTTGTGCAAATTTTTCTCTGCCAGATTCCTGTTACTGTCCTGTTTTAATAATATAACTCTGGCACTAATGATTAACAACACAAAGGGACAAAGAATGTAGTAGAGCCAGGGGTCATGCCTTCTGGTGGCCCATACTATCATCCATTTGATATTCATCTTGGTTGTAATCCTGGCCATTACTAACAAAAGCATTTATGGTTACATTTTAAGGAACACAGATAATCGTTAACAGAAAGGCTTTGATATGCTTACTAAGGGCAGTGAAGCTGGTCAAGAGTCACAGTATGGAAGGACACAGCTATATCTATATAACCTACTATGTGTATGACACTGTGCTAAAAATACAAATATGAATAAGTATCTCTAGCCTTCAAAGAGTTTCCAAATCATTGGGGGAGATAAATATAAACACAACTAAGTACAACTAGGCTGTGGCAAATGCTGTGAAGATGCTATAGAAAGATAAGAGAAGGCATCTCACTAATTTTAAATCAGAGCATTTCTGATAAAGAAGGAACATTTACACCCAGCCCTCTGCCCCCCAAAACTAGAAGGTCTAATGTGGTTCACATAATAATGAGAATCAAAATTCTTCAGGAGGATGAACTGATTTAAACAACAGTGTTAGAGAAGATCAGAATACATTATTAAAGAAAATGCAGTCAGAGAATTAGTGCTATCTCCTTTAAGGGACTATAAATTCATTATCAACATTAGCCCAGCCTCCTTTTCTTTTCCCTAGCAATTTTGACAGGTCCCTGGGAGGAAGGAAATTTGGGATTGCTTGGTGTAGATTCTATTGCTTTCTCTCTATGGGAGACAAACCAGAATATAGCTTTCAGTTTTCCTACAGAAAGAAATGTCCTGCTTTGAGCATTTCTGCATTCTTGGCCTGTGTGATTCATCCCCAGCCCTGCACAGTCCCATCACCAGGGTAGGCTCACAGGCTGGCTCCTGGGCCAGCAGCTCTGCTACTGGGTCTCAAATGAAAAACAAGTGCAATTCCATCTATAAGCTGTATAACTTGGACAAGTTACTCAACCTCTCTGGGCCTTGGTTTCTGCACCTATAACACAGAAATAATCATTGTGCCTGTTCCATAAGGTTAAAAACAAAAGCAGCATCAAGAACCATACTTGGTACATAGCAGTGCTTCATGTTACTATGTGTGTCATTGTCATTGCTGATATATTAAAATTGATGCAAAATTGTCAGCTTTGAAAGGGAGTGCCCTTCTGGGCAAGCACTCTGACCATGTGTCTCAGGAGGCCCAACAGATACTTGGGCCAGAAGACAGGAAGGCGTTGACACCACAAGGTAATTGAGGGGAAGGGAAAGGAGGGTGCATGGACACAGAAGTCTCTCACTCTTGGTGCTCCCACAGTTTGAGTTTGAATGATAAGAAATTTCTGAGGTCTGGGGAGAAAACCGTTGATTTCTGTTAGCATGACCCACCTTTTAGGCTCAGGCAGAGGAGAAGCGGGGAATTGTAGGTTTCTCTTGTCTCCTAGCTCTTCTCATCTCTCCCAGGTTCTCCTGATGACAACCACACAGCCAGAGCACCTGTGTCTACCGGCTCCTCACCTGCAGATCTAGTTAAATGCAAATTCTGAGTTGCGGAGGGGGAAGGAGGAATGCTATTTCTGCCAGGAAGTTGTCAGTGGAGTCCTAGCTCTGGGGATCCCCAAATTAATCTTTCCCTTGCAACACTAGCATATTAAAAACGAAACCAAGTCACAGTAGGGCATGTATTTCTGTGCTACATTCTACCATCACCACCTCACCCCCACCTTTACCTTTTGCTACAAGCCCACTAAGCCTATTAAAAAGGATAGTCTCCTTTCTTTACTGATTATTCAACGGATGTTTACTGAGCACCTACCCTGTAAGAGACCCTGTGTATGAAGAAAAATCCCAGCCCATGCTTTGTACAGCAGCTGAAGTATCAGAAATGAACACCTGACCCTGTTATCTCTTCTTACAATTCTGTTTCCCCACAAAATGAAGGGCAAGTGCCCTAAGACGGCATTCTGACACCAGCTAAAAGCGGACTCAACCCCTCATCCACAGCTCACCATTCTCAAGCCCTACTACTAGAATCCTGTCCCCAGGATTGCCTGCTGACAAGTCTGCGAGCTTGGCTCCTGCTCCTTCCCTTCCCCTTCCTGTAAACATTCTTCCCACCACTGTCATTGATCGATCACTCGCCCACTTCAAGCTATAGCTCGCCAAGACCCCATTCAGAGTCTCCTTCAACACCCAGGTGGACTTCCTGCACCTCCTTCATTCTGACAATTTTACATTGAAACTCTGGTTCTCTCTCTGCTCAAATTTAAGTGTCTCAAGTGGAGAGCAATGTCTTAATCATTTCCCCATCATCAGGTTTCTGCTGAACTGCAGTTTGGTGTGAGTGCTACACCTCTTGGCAGGAGCTCCTGCCTGCAGGTTTCTCCATCTGAAATGCACACGGGGCTGCAATCTGCTCCTAAGTCGTTAGCTTTGGCCTCCCAGCAGCTGGGTTAGAGGCTGCCTGGGAATGAGAAATGTTCCAGGATGAATGTGCGTCATCCATGGTATGTAACATTTTATAGCCCAGCTGTTGAGACAAAATCAATAAAAAACCCTGTCACAACCATGTGACACTGAGACAGAGAGCAGACCAGGAATTTTAGAGTTGCTCCCACCCAGGAAATCTCTCAGCTTTGATTGTAATGAGATGAAAAGGGAAATCAAAGCCTTTGCAGTTTCTAAGAACAAGTTATATCTTGCTTCCCCTAATGTTTGGACTGGCTAATCTTTCCTAATTTCTCAGCTTTTGTAACCATTTCACTTTTATGTTATTGAATCCCTACAAACCCATTTTTTTTTTCCTTTTATGAGAAGGAGGTTTTGGGAAACACTTGATTTTCTTGCTCTTTTCTTCAAACCACAATCCCCATTCAAAAACTACACACACGTACCAACAACAACACAAAACAGACTTTTAAAAATCTTTTATTTATTTATTTTTTTCAGAGAGAAGGGAAGGGAGAAAGTCAGAGAGGGAGAGAAACATCAATGCATGGTTGCCTTTCACCTGCCTCCAGTCATGGACCTGGCTGGAAACCTGGCCTGCAACCTGGTTAATATTCCCAGCTGGGGAATCGAACCAGCGACCTTTGGGTTCTCAGGCCGGCACCTTATCTACTGTGCCACTGGCCAGGGCTAAAAATCTTATTATAGAAAGAAATTACATATAAATATAAAGATCATTTCATTTAATCCCACAATATATAGGTAACCAGTTCACACCTACTGTGTATCTTTCCAGATTTACTTCTGTGCACATACTCATGTATAAATATTTTTAGAAAAATATGATCATACTATAAATAAATTCTATAATGGATTGAGGTATCAATTTAGACCTATATATTATTTGGTGTCCTTATAAGTCTGTATCATTAAGACCGCATAACCTGCTGTATGCATGTACCAAAATGTATTTCATTCTATCACTGGACATTTTCGTTTCACTAACATTTTGACATGTAAACAACATCAAAACAATATCTTTGTGTTTTTATCTCTGATACTGTATAATTAATTCCTTAGGATAAAGTCCTAGATATGACCCTGGCTGGTGGCACAGTGGATAAGGTGCTGGCCTGTGAAACCAAAGGTCGCTGGTTCGATGCCCAGCCAGGGCAACATAACTAGATTGCAAGCCAGCTCTCCAGCTAGGTCCATAGCTGGAGGCAGGTGAAAGGCAACCATACATTGATGTTTCTCTCTCTCTCTGACTCTCTCCCTTCCCCTCTTTCTGAAAAATAATAAATAAAATATTTTTTTAAAAAGTCCTAGATATGAAACTGTTACTGAACTCAAGGGGTTTGCAGCTTGGGGTGCTCCATTCAAGAATGAGAATAGAGCAAAGTTCTAAAAAGGATGTTTTATTTATCTGCAGCAAGGAAGGTAGACAGGGGATTCATATCCAAAGTTCTGCCTCCCAAAAGGGAGGATTACCATTGCTGATATACACTGTTTGATCAGTTACATGCTAATTTCTTCTTTGGAGTTGGGTATACTCAAGCTTATCCTGTTTAGGCTTGTCTGCAAAACACTGTGTTACCTTTTAATATTTAGGAAGAACAGTATTTAGGAAGAATGACTCAGTCACTGAGCCTCTTATGCTATCTAACAAAATTACAAGGTTTAAGGGCTAATTAGCATTTTTAAGGTTTTATGTCTTTTTCTATTTTAAGATTTTATTATTTTTAGAGTGAAGGGAAGAAAGAGAGGCAGAGAGGGAGAGAGACATCAATGTATGTCTGCCTCCAGCTATGGACCTGGCTGGAGACCTGGCTGGCAACCTGGTTATGTGCCCTGACTGGGAATCGAACCAGCGACCTTAGGGTTCTCAGGCCGACACCTTATCCACTGTGCCACCAGCCAGGGCTTAAATAAAATCTTTAAAAAAAGTTTTTTTTTTCAATGGAGCCTAGTGATGTTATAGTCATTGTAATATCCCAGCACAGCACATTACTCATGTGTTTGTGGTGACGCTGATGTAAATAAGCCTACTGTGTTGCTGGACAAACAAACAAAATTTTTTTTTTTTGGTTTTGTTTTTTTTGTTTGTTTGTTTTTCAAACAAACAAAATTTATACAGTAATACCTGATAATGATAAATGGCTGTTACTAGTTAATGTATTTACTATAATATTTATCATTATTTTAGAGTATACTCTTAATGCTTATTTGAAAACATTTACATAAAACAATGTGCTATGTTTCACGGGCATCAGTCTCATATGCCTCATGTTTACCGCATCACTTCATTGGATCATTTTCTGTGGTTCTTGAAACA
Organism: Noctilio leporinus; assembly: GCA_004026585.1. Taxonomy (NCBI): domain Eukaryota; kingdom Metazoa; phylum Chordata; class Mammalia; order Chiroptera; family Noctilionidae; genus Noctilio; species Noctilio leporinus. The sequence continues at coordinate 125,395 of PVIW01002024.1, read as the reverse complement.
ATATCATGTTGTTTTGTGCAGTAACATACTATACAGGCTTACAGACAGGAGCAATAGGCTATAGCCTAGGTGTATAGTAGGCTACACCATCCAGGTTTGTGTAAGTACACTCTATGATGTTAGTGTTACAGAATAAGAGAAAGCCAAAATCCCCCACTCTTTGCAGTTTGGAAATGAGGGGTGAGGTGAGGCTCAGTGGACTAGCCTTTGTCCTTTGCACTTCAAGAAAATAGGAGGGACTTTAACCATAGGATAATGACAAAAAGACTTACAACGCTGCGCAAAATTCTGTAGGTAGTCAGAACTGTTTACCATACCCACTACATTAAAGGCTGCGATCCTGGGATTTAAAAATAAGGTGGCAGCCATTAAGCGCGCTCTCTCTCTCTCTCTCTCTCTCTCTCTCTCTCTCTCTCTCTCTCTCTCTCTCTCTCTCTCTCTCTCTCTCTGACCTGCGGACAGACCTGGGGCCTGAGAAACAGAAAAGGACTCACCTGGGAGAGGAGGGCAAAAAGGGGAAAGGGAGACTTGCAGCTAGCACAAAGATAGGGGATTACATGTGGTGTAAGAGGTAGGGAGTATGTGCAAGATCTTGCCCCAGTGGAGTACAGCAGCTGCTGGGAACTTTGAATTATGACTGGAAAATGCTAAGCTGTAAACTTTTGTGTTTCTGAAAGACAGTACCTCTTGTTTGTCGATTTTAAAACTGGCCTGATCTGGCAGGACCGTATATTTTGGTTGTTTTTAAAGGAAGCAGGACTTAATGGCAGAATTGCACCTTTAATCTAAATTTGTATAACCTTAAATAAACAAAATGCCTTTCCTCTTCACCAAACTCTGTTATTAAGAGTTTTTCCTGGTAGCGGGAAAAATGAGCCCATTAAAACGGAAGAACCCCCAGGGGTTCTGTTACATTAGCACAAGGACAAAATTGTCTAGTGAGGCATTACTCAGAATGTATCCCATCATTAAACAACACCTGACTGTACCTGAGTTTCCCTCTGGTTTCATTTTCCCTTAGCCTAAAGAATTTCCTTTAAAATTTCATGTCATTGTAGACCTGCTATTTATTGTATTCAGTTTTGTTTATCTGAAAATATCTTTATTTCACTTTTATTTCTGAAGAAAATTTTTACTGGAGTAGAATTTTAGGTGAGTTTGTTTCAGCACTTCCTAGGTATCCCACTGTCTCCTGCTTTGTATTGTGATTGAAAATCGGCAGAATTTATATCTTCCCCTTGTATGAAACATGTCTTTTTCTCTGGCTTCTTTGCAGATTTTCTTTGTTACTAATCTTCACCAATTTGATTATGTTGTACCCTGCTATAGTTTTCTTTGTGTTTATCCTACTGAGTTTTGTTGAGTTTTTTGGCCCATAAATTGATATTTTTCATAAAACTGAAAAAAGCTTTAACCATTATATTTTCAAAAATTTTCTTCCCCCGTTGCTTTCCACTCCTCTCCTGGAATTCTAATTACATGTATGTTGGATATTGACTCATAAGGAAACTATGAAGCATTTTTTAAGCCTCTTTTTCCTATGACTCAATTTGATAGTTTTTATTGCCATATCTTTAAATTCATTGTTTTCTTTCCCCATTTTCCTGTCCTCTAATAAGCTCACTCAGTAAAACTTTCATTTCAGATATTGTATTTTCAGCTCTAAAATTTCCACTTATTTTATTTTTTAATTGAGATATAATACTCATATGATAAAATTATTTTATACATGCCATTTATTTCCTCATTGTGCTTATGTTTTCCTTTAAATCCTTTTATATATTCATAACAGCTGTTTTAAAATTATCTGATTTAACATTTTTTAAAATCTGTCATTTCTAGGCCTCTATTACCTTAACTTTTTGCCTGATTATAGGTCACACTTTCCTGTTTCATTGCATGACTAGTATCTTTTAATGGGATATAGCCAGGAGCAATATTTGCAATAGGAACTTGCAAATATTTCAAATTTTGTGTTTGAATTTTGTTATTTTAAAAACAACAAAATAGCTGAACTTTGTTCTTGCAGGCAGCTGATTTACTTGTAAATCAGCATGGTCCTTCTGAGAATTATCTTTAAGCTCTTTTGGGTGGATCTTATATTAGTCTTTACATGAGTGCTACTTAAGTTCCATTCCTAAGGTGTAACTCTTTTTTGATTTCTACTGAATACCCTAGGTGTTTATTGAAATATCTCCATGTGGCTATTCAGGATTCAAAAGTCTCCAGTCCTGTGCTAGTTGCTCTTTTCCCTGGTAGTTGTTTCTTTCATGTCCTTGTGAAATCTCACCTGCACATCACAACCTAGCATGCAGTCCAAACTTTCGAAGTACCATGCAGATTTATGAGCTATTTCTTAGCTTATCTTTGAAAATTCAGCTGCATTCAGCATTCCAAACATCTTCCTCTGTCTTCTCAGCTTCTTAGTGCAGCAATACTGTTGTTTCTTTCCTTTGTCCCATAGTTTAGAAGGTATTTCAGGCAGAAAGTAGAGCATTGTAGGGTTCGCTTTGTTTGTTTTCCTTCTTTTAGGAATTACAGTCATTGCGTGTCTATTTTCCTAGGATAGAAACTGTTTATTATATATATGATAACTTTATATATATAAACTTTATATATAAACTATATATATATAAAGTTATCATATATAATATATTATATAATATATCAATTATATATTTATAGAATTCTATACATATATATATGTATATGTATATAAATTTCTTTTAAGATTTTATTTATTATTTTCACAGAGAGAGGAAGGGAGAGAGGCAGAGCAGGAGAGAAACCTCCATGTATGGTTGCCTTTCACCTGCCTCCAGCTACAGACCTAGCTGGAGACCTGACTTGAAACCTGGTTATGTGCCCTGGCTGGGGAATCGAACCAGCGACCTTTGGGTTTGCAGGCAAGTGCCTTATTTACTGTGCTACCAGCCAGGGCTTGTTTCATATATTTTGTCCAGTGATCTAGTTGTTTATTACAGAAGAGTTGATCTGGTATAAATTATTTCCCATATACTCTTTTTAAATAAGGATTTTTGTTGAACAAAAATAAATACTGCCTTTTCTATTTCTGAAGACATGTGATGCCAGGAATGGTTGTAGCAGCAAACATGAAATAAGCTACTTAAAAGGACAGGCCAATATGCTTAGCATGACAGACTGGAAAGGCAGAAAACACCTAACCTGCGATAACGTCAGAGATGACATAATAACCAACCCTGTAACTGTCCTAGCCCTAAATTACTAGCTTTCAAACATTTTGGTCTCAGAGCCCACTCTTAAAAATTATTGAGGACCCCAACAAGCTTGTGTAAATGTACCTATAGCTATTAGTATTAACAATAATTGAAATTGAGAACACTTAAAATATTATTTATTAGATCAAATGGATAATTAATCCATTAAATAATCTGAAATGTATTACATATCAACATAAAAAATAATGTTTTGATAAACAAAAAATAACAGTGATTGAGTGGCATTGTTTTAAATTTTTATAAATCTCTTTAATGCCTGGCTTAATATAAGACAGCTCATTTTCATACCGAATTTTGCATTCTAGCTGTTGTAATATTTTGTTTTGGTTGAAAAACAAACAAATGAGAAATCTAGCCTTACCCAGATATGTTATTTAAAAAGGGAGAAGTATTTTTATCTCTGTTCCGATAATTGTGTATGTTCTTCTTTAATAGTACACTAAAAACATAACAAATAGCAGCTCCTTAAAGGTTATTTGAAATTTGGAACCTAAGACTATCTCCAAGTATGATTCATACTCTATTGCAGGGTTCAGTAAAGCTTCTCTTTTCCAGGACATGGAGGGTGATTTATTAGGCCTCCAGGCCTACTCCTCTCCTTCTTCCCAATCCTGATCCAAGCTGCTGGCCATGTCCCTCCAGGCTGCCCCTTTAGGGTGAGTTCCCTGTTAGTTGGAGTTGTTAGGAGCAAGGTGGGTGCTGTCCAGCAGACCTAATATTGATGGAGCCAGGGCAGGCAGTGGGCATGGAAATGGAGGGGTCAGGAGAGCATACGGATTGGCCTGCAGTGCTCAGGTCTGGAGAAAATTAGCTATCAGAGGAGGGGCAACTATCTTGTCTCTTGCTGTAGGCCCCTCCTGATATGGGACAGGGGCCACCAGGTGGGTCCCACCTCACATCATGTCCTTGTGATTCTGCTTGGACTCAGTGACCTCTCTCCATCCTGCATCTCTGCAGTCTTCACCACAATGTTCTTTTTGAGCCCTCCAGCACTTTCCTGTAGTTGGCGCCCTCCATGTCCAGGGCAGCTTGATGTTGAGCAGGTCCTGGTACTCCTGCAGGTGAAGTGCCACCTTGTCCTCAGGGCTCCGTCTCTCCTCCTTCAACCACTCCAGGGCCTCCCGGTAACCTTATGCTCCTGGAATTCTGCCTGCTCCTGAATCTAAGTAAACTGTTTCTATAAAAGGTAGGATAGTAAATATTTTCAACTTTGTGAGCCATACAGTTTCTGTTACAACTACTGAAGTCTGCCAGTATGGCACAATAGCAGTCACAGATGATTCATAAATATATCAGTGTTCCAATAAAATCTCACTTACAAGACCTTTTTTGGTAATAAACTTTCTATAAATATCTTGTGACTTCTGTTTTATTACATTAAAATCCATTAGTCTATCTTGCACTGGGAGTAGATGACTTTGGCCATTTAAATGCCCTTAAAGAAAGCCAGGGCTGGTGGCACAGTGGATATGGCACCAGCCTGTGAACCCAAAGGTCACTGGTTCAATTCCCCAGCCAGGGCACATAGCCAGGTTGCAAGCCAGGTTGCAAGCCAGGTTCATAGCTGGAGGCAGGTGAAAGGTAACCATACATTGATGTCTCTCTGCCTCTCTCCCTTCCCCTATCTCTAAAAATAATAAAATAAAAATCTTTAAAAAATTATTTTAAAGATAAATAAATAAAAATAATAAATAAAATCTTTAAATGCCCTTAAAGAGTTTTAAGGACCCCTGGGTGTCACTAGATCATACATTGAGAACTACTCGACATTATATGAAATACTAAACTTATTGTTAAAGCGACTTTCAGTTGGATCTTCTGTTGCTTGTGGCCAAAAAGCATCCTGATCCTAGAACATTACAAGAGAGCTTTAGAAAGTTTTGCATGTTTTCACTGGGAAGAGGAGAGGTAGCTGAGAGAGGGCAAGAAGAATCAGAGACATTATTTAAATAGTGGGTATATTAGTCAGGGTTCTCAGAGAAACAGGCCAATAGGACATATTTAAAGAGATTTATTATAAGGAATTGACTTACATGATTATGAAGCCTGGGAGTGCCATGATCTCCCATTTGCACACTGGAGATGCAGGAGAGTGGTCATGTAGCTCCAGTCAGAGTCCAAAGGCCTGAAAGTCTGGGGTGTCAGTCAGTGGTATAAATCTTGTCTGCAGGCAGGAGAAGATTGATATCCCAATATCCCAACTCAAATAGTCAGACAGAAAGAGGAAATCCTCTTGTCCCTCATTTTTTGTTCTATTCAGTCCTCCATTGGATTGAATGGTGCCTGCCCACTTTGGAAAGAGCAATTTGCTTTATCAGTCCACTGATTCAAATGCTAATCTTATCCAGAAACACTCTTACAGAGACATTTTGCCATAACGTTTAACCAGACTTCTGGGCATCCCATGGTCCAGCCAAGTTGACACAGGAAATCATCCATCATGGTGGGACAAGGCAGAAATTTATAAAGGGAGATTACAGGTACAGTGAATGCTGGAAAAGGGAGGAGCAAGACAGATGACAGTTAAGGGTGAATGCAAGACTCCCTTCTCGTGCATGCCCTAACATCACATACACCTTCTATGACTTAGAATCAACTTCAGAGAAAAGTGGGGAGGGTGACACCCTGAGTTGACTGAGGGACCCTTGAATTAATAAAGATTAAACTACAGTAATTGAGTTGAAGGCATTGTTTCTGTCAAACATAATAGGGGCTCTCAAGATAGAAATTAAAGTCAATTTTAGGGAATTAAGAAAACTTAAAATTTTTTTCAAAATAAATTTTTCAGTAACATACTAAAATTTTGTATTCTCTAATAAGACATCAGGTTCAAAAAATTTGCCAACCTGATAAAAAATGTCTATTATTTTATTTCAATTTATTAATTCTTAGTGAGGTTAAGCATAATTTATATATTATTGGGGCACTGTTTTTTATTCCACCACAACGCTTTTGAATTCAATGCAGTTATATGTACAATTTAAGCCACTCTAGGATCTTTAGATGAAACCATGTGTACATAAAGGGTGAGGCTGCTTTCATCTTTAAAGTGAGTAGATACAGAGTTTGTCAAGCATTAGAAAGACCACTTAAAGGACTTCTGGTCAAGATGGAGGCGCATGTAAACATGTCTCACCTCCTTGCACAACTATAGCAAAAATTACAACTAGACTACAAAACAAATATCACCCCTCTGAGATTCAGCACCAGGGCAATAGCTGGAAGAGTATCAATGGCACGGGAGAAATTGAAGTGACTAGCAACAGGGCAAGTGACAGGAGACAGATTCTTCTCAGGCAAAACTCCAGAGGCCAGGAAGCAGCATTGTCACCTCTCTGAGCCCCAACTGACACAGAGCTACAGAGAGGTGACATAGGTTGTCCTGCCCTGGTGATTATCTAAGGCTCCACTAATGCAACTTACGGGTGTGCTTTTCTATAATAGGCCACACTACTAAGTCAGGGACTCAAAGCAGCTCTACCTAATACACAGAAACAAACACAGGGAAGCTGCCAAAATGAGGAGACAAGGAAATATGGCCCAAATAAAAGAACAGGACAAAACTCCAGAAAAAGAACTAAATGAAATAGAGATAAGCAGCCTATCAGATGTAGAGTTCAAAACACTGGTTATTAGGACGTTCTAGGAGCTCATTGGGTAATTCAACAGCGTAAAAAAGACCCAAGCAGAAAGAAAGGTTATGTTAAGTGAAATAAAGAAAAATGCAGGGACCCTGGCTGGTAGCACAGTGATAAGGTGCCGGCCTGCGAACCCAAAGGTCGCAGGTTCGATTCCCCAGCCAGGGCACATAACAAGGTTGCAAACCAGGTCTCCAGTCAGGTCTGTGGCTGGAAGCAGGTGAAAAGCAGCCATACATTGATGTCTCTCTCCCTCTCTGCCTCTCTCTCTTCCCCTCTTTCTAAAAATAATTAAATAAAATATTAAAAAAAAAAAAAAAAAAAGAAAAGAAAAAAAGAAAAATGCAGAAAACCAACAGCAGAGGGAATGAAGCTGAGAATCAAATCAATGATTTGGAACATAAAGAAGAGAAAGGCATTCAATCAGAACAGCAAGAAGAGCCTTGGCTAGTGGCTTAGTGGATAGGCACCAGCCTATGAACTGGTTCGATTCCCCAGTCAAGACAAGTAACCAAGTTGCAAGCCAGGTCTCTAGCCAGATCCTTAGCTGGAGGAAGGTGAAAGGCAACCATACATTGCTGTTCCTCTCCCTTCCCTGCCCTTCTCTCTAAAAATAATGAATAAAATCTTAAAAAAAGAAAAAAGAAAAAGAAGAACATCAAGAAGAAAAAATAATTCAAAAGAATGAGGATAAGATAAGGAGACTCTGGGACATCTTTAAACATACCAACATCTAAATCATAGGGGTGCCAGAAGGAGAAAAGGAAGAGTTAAGGAATTAAAAACTTATTTGAAAAAAAGAATGAAAGAAAACTTTTCTCATTTGGTAAAGGAAATAGACATACAAGTCCAAGAAGCACCGAGAGCACCAAACAAGTTGGACCCAAAGAGGACCACACCAAAACACATCAAAATTAAAATGATAAAGAGAATCTTAAAAGCAGCAAAAGGGAAAAGCAGATAGCCACCTACAAAAGAGTTCCCATGAGTATCAGCTGATTTCTCAAAAGAAACTTTGCAGGCTAGGCAGGACTGGCAAGAAGTATTCAAAGTGATGAAAGGCAATGTCCTACAATCTAGATTACTTTATCTAGCAAAGCTATCATTTACATTGGGAGGGCAGATAAAATGCTTACCATACAAGGTAAAACTGAAGGAGTTCATCACCACCAAGCCATTATTATATGAAATGCTAAAGTAAATTATATAAGAAAAAGATCAAAATGATAAACATTAAAATCACAATAAATTAAGAATCTTCTGCCTCTTCCTTCAGCTCTGGGTACCTGGCTCTGCATCACCCCACCATGATGGGCCATTGTCCTGTGCTTATGCTCAACCAGAACACAAAGCATGAATCTGGAAGAAAAGTTCAATCTGGGAACATCAGTGCCTCCAAGACTATTGCAGATATCATCCGAACATGTTTGGGACCGAAGTCCATGGTGAAGGTGCTTTTGGACCCAATGGGAGACATTGTGAAGACTAATGATGGCAATGCCATTCTTTGAGAGATTCATGTACAGCATCCAGCAGCCAAGTCCATGATTGAAATTAGCCAGACACAGGATGAAGAGGCTGGAGATGGGACCAAATCAGTCATTATTCTTGTTGGGGAGATGTTGTCTGTGGCTGAGCACTTACTTCCTAGAGCAGCAGGTGCATCTGATGGCGGTGATCAATGCTTACCAAAAGGCATTGGATGATATGATCAGCACTGTTAATAAAATTAGGACCCCTGTTGACACTAATAACTGAGATATGATGTTGAACATTATCAATAGCTCCATTACTACCAAAGTAATCAGTTGGTGGTTCTCCTTGGCTTGCAACATTGCCCTGGATGCTGTCAAAACTGCACAGATTGAGGAGAATGGTTGGAAGGAGATTGACATCAAGAAATATGCAAGGATAGAAAAGATACCAGGGGGTATCATTGAAGTCTCATGTGTTTTACGTGGAGTCATGATTAACAAAGATGTGACTCATCCTTGAATGCAGCACTATATCAAGAACCCTTGTATTGTGCTGCTGGATTATTCTCTGGAATACAAGAAATGAGAAAACCAGACTGACTTTGAGATCAAATGAGAAGAATATTTTATCCAAATCCTCCAAATGGAGGAAGAGTATATCCAGCAGCTCTATGAAGACATCATTCCTCTGAAGCCCGATGTGGTCATCACAGAAAAGGGCATTTCAGATTTAGCTCAGCACCACCTCATGCAGGCCAATATCACAGCCATCCAAAGAGTCCAGAAAACAGACAATAATCGCATTGCTAGAACCTGTAGAGTCCAGATAGTCAGCCAACCAGAGGAACTGAGAGAAGATGATTTTGGGATAGGAGCAAGCCTGTTAGAAATCAAGAAAATTGGAGATGAGGACTTTACACTTATCACTGAGTGTAAAGACCCTGAAGCTTGTACCATCCTCCTCAGGGGGGCCAGCAAAGAGATTCTCTAGGAACTAGAATGCAACCTCCAGGATGCCATGTAAGTGTGTTGCAGCGTTCTCCTGGACCCTCAGCTGGTGCCAGGGGTGGGCCTTGTGAGATGGCTGGCCCATGCCTTGACAGAAAAATCCAATGTCATGACTGGTGTGGAGCAATGGCCATACAAGGCTCTTGCCCAGGCCCTAGAGGTCATCCCTCGAACCCTTATCCAGAATTGTGGGGCCAGCACCATTTGTCTACTTACTTCCCTTCAAGTTAAGCATACCCAGGAGAACTGTGAGACCTGGGGTGAAAATGGTGAGACAGGTACTTTGGTGGACATGAAAGAACTGGGCATCTGGGAGCCATTGGCTGTGAAACTGCAAACATGTAAGACAGCAGTAGAGAAGGCAGTTCTGTTGTTGCAGATTGATGACATCGTCTCAGGCCACAAAAGGAAGGGTGATGATCAGGGCTGGCAAGGAGGGGCCAAGACCTCAAAACACAGAGCCACCAGTCTCCCCATTTGCTGAGCCAGACTGCCAGGAACACTGTGGATGTCTTTGTTTGGAAGGGATCAAGTTGAAGGGCAGCCCCAGTTCCTTTTTGTCCCAGCTCAGTTTGCAAAAAGGCACTGACACGTAATTCTCTATTGTAAACTTTCCATTTAGTTTGCTTTGGATGATTAAATATAATTCATTTGAAAAATAAAATTAAATTAAATTAAATGGCAATAAGTTCACAACTATCAATAACTAAATCCAAGTAACAAACTAAGGAAACAAGCAGAACAGAAACAGAATCACAGATATGGAGGTCATTGGAGGGATATCTGTTGGGAGGGGAAAGTGGGAGAATGGGGAAAGAATACAGGGATTAAGAACACTGGTAGGTACTAAACAGACAGGAGGATGTTAAGGACAGTTATAGCAAATGAAGTAGCCAAAGAACTTATATGCATGACCCATAGACATAAACTAAGGGGGTGATTGCTGGAGGGAATAGGATTACTGGGTGGAGAGGGGCAAAGAGGGAAAAATTGGGACAACTGTAATGGCATAATCAATAAAAAATATTTTTAATAAAAGACCACTTAAGAAATGTACTCTTCTGGGTGGGTGGGTGGGGGGACAGAGGGGAGCAAAAAGGGGATGGATGTAATACAACAACAATAAAATTAAAAAAAAAAAGAAATGTACTCTTCTATTTCAAGTTGATCTTCTGCCCTTGTTGTATGTGCATGCTGTTTATCATGGAAGTCACACTTTGTTTTCCCTCCTAAACTTCCCTGCCTGCATCTTTCTGCTCGTTCTGTTGACCGGCTACTGGAAATGAGGTCAGGAAACTGGGTTCAAGGTGATACAGGAATTTGCTACTTCCAACATTTCTTTTCTCTTTCCCAATATTCTAATAAAATCAACATGTGCTTCTTTAAATCTACATTTCACATGGAAAGCAGCAAATAATTCTCTAGGTTGTGCTATTTCTTTTATCAATTAAACAGCTTCAGTTTGCTTGCCTGCAAGGGTAGTACTCATTTATAAAGTACTTTTATTAAAAATGAAATAGTACGCAGAATAAAAAAGGCTACTTTAAATCCCACACAAAAGTTAGCCTTATTTTTTAAAATCATCTAATTCTTGCTCAACTGCAGATATTTTACATAGTTATAATGCTGTATTATTAACTAAGCATTTTCCCCCTGTAAGCATTGGACATAAGTTGGCTATATTTGGTCTGCAAAAATGATAAATCATAAAAATAATGGTGCCCTGGCTGGTATGACTTGATGGATTGAGTGCCGGCCTGTGAACCAAGGGGTTGCAGGTTCGATTTCCAGTCGGGGCACATGCCTGAATTGTAGGCCAGGTCCCCATCTGGAGGCATGTGAGAGGAAACCACGCATTGGTGTTTCTCTCCGTCTCTTTAAGATAAATAAATAAATAAATAAATAATGGTATTCTGGATTATCATAATCCTTAATTGTTATACAATTCAAGTATTATAACATGTCTATATTCTACTTTTTTTCATTTATTTATTCATTTACTAATTTATTCAACAAACATTTATGGTGCTAGGAAATTAAAGGTACAAATATAAATAAGATATTATACCTGCCATTTAGGAGGGGAGATGAACATCATAGTGTGATTTTTGTGCCTTTACCCATTTGAGCCATGTATGTATTCATGTGGCCCTATGTGGCACCTCTGTGTGTGTTTTTGCTTGAGTTAGTTCCTCAAGGGTGTAAAGGCAGAATCCTGAAAGGGACCTGGAAAACTTGCCTTCTACTTTTGTCTTTAATCTCCAAACAGCACTCCCTTCTACTTCCTGCCAGAGGGCTGGTAGTCAGATAAATGCTCTTTTGAATGAGAAAAACAACTAAGCATTGTAAGTGTGAGAGTAAGAAAGCAGAAGATAAAAATAGAACACATCAGCCTGCTTTATAAAATATATTTTTAACTGGTGGATTTAATGGTAGCATCCTCTCTGGGCTATACCACATTTATAAGGAGGAAATCAGCAAAACATTAACCATTAACTCTAGGCCAGTCACGAGGAAATCTCTTCTATGTTTCAAGCCCTGAACTAACCATTAACTCTCTTTAAAAAATTATTAAAAAAATAAAACTTAAAACCTACAACTTGAAAGAATAGTACAGGAAACCTTCTGTACTCTTCCTCTGATTTCAACAATTGTTTATGTTTCACCCATTTTGCCACCTTTGCTTGTATATGTACATTTTTTGCTGAATTACTTGAGAGTAGATAATAGACATCACAGCATTTCACCCCTAAAAGTTTCAGTACTCACCTTTTAAGGACAAAGACATTCTTTTATAGAACTACACACCCAAGAAACGTATTATTAAGTCAATAGCACCACCTAATACCCACTGCCGGCTGCAGAACCTCGGGATTGTGTGTCAACTCAGCCACCTTCCTGACGGAACTGGCTGCCAGCTCTGTTGCTGGGCACTGAGCCCTGTCCCAGCGCTGTCCCAGCCCTGTCTTGTGCCTGTTCATAACTAAATGCCTGACCTGTGTGCTGTTACTGTCCAGAGACTGTGCTAAGCACCTTCATCCACCAGCTCAGATCCCTGGGTGCTGATGCCTTCCACACCCCTATACATGAGTCCACCACTCCCCATCCCTGTGGACCAGCCCCACAGCTAGGCTGATGCCTCCTGACCTTGACCTGTGGCTATGCTGTAGCTGCCCATTGATATTTAACATGGCAAGATGTTAATTATATTAGCTACAGACACTTCAACCTGTTCCTTGCAAATGATACTACCAAGAAATATGGCTTTCAACAGCAATACCCATGAGCTTGAATTTCATCAACATTTATGTCATGAGAGCAGTTTCCATGGAAAGCAAAATGCATTTCAGTTTCTTAGCAAAAATGCCTTGGACAGGTGAAGATGAAATTGTTGAAGGTGATGAGGAAATGACTTTGACTTTCATCACCCTGTTTTATTTATGCTTTCAGTCCAAGCCTGTCCCTTATAGCAGGGCAAGGAGAGCAAATACTTTGGGTCCCAGTGACCATCTGCCAGTGACCATCACAGGATGGCTCACAATCAGCAAAGACTTAGCACTAGGGTGAATAGACATGTGGCACAGACATTTGTCAGCCTTGGTTACTGTCCTGGTAGCACACAGGTCTAGGGAATGGCAAGGACTCTGCAGAGCCCTTCCATGTGGTGGAGGAGCTATTGGTGTTGCTTGAGGGCACAGGCTCATTTGAATGGGGAACTTGTGACTGGTCTGCCAGGAAACGGAACTTGCTGCAAGGACAAAAAGGCTGAGAGAAAAGAAAAAGGCAGCCAGTGAATAAAAATAGGAACTGGCTGAATGCTCTGACAGACAAGATTCTCAAAGAATCTGGTCCTTCAATGAGTAGAAATATCCCATTTGAAACAGAACACCCCTCATCCCACCCTTGCAAGCTTTGGGACTTTCTGTTTTCACCACATTAAGGCTGAGACAAAGGGCTGCAGCACCACAGACGCAGGAAATGAGGGGAAGAGTAGACATTACATGGATCTCCCATTCCTCCCTTCTCTGCAGACAGTGCTGGAGGCTGTGTGCTGGTTACCTAGGAAACAGTTTGAATGTGAAACTCCAGAAAATGTGCTGTCAAGCAGTAGGAGATACAGATGCTGGTTTTTGTGGGTTTTTTTTTTTTTCCTGGCATCACATGCTAGCCATTGTCTTAAATCCTTTAAACTGATTTTCTCCTGTGCAAGTAGGAGAGAATATCTATTATGAAAGCATGTGAGTACATGTGTGTGCATTCACATGTGTGCATGCATGCAAAGTGCTTTAGCTAGCCGAAGGACACAGGACCTCATTGGGAATTTCCTTCCTTCTGTCTTACTTGCCTCGCAAATATATAGCACTTAAAAGGCACCATTGCCCTGGCTGGTGGCACAGTGGATAAGGCACTGGCCTTAGAACCCAAAGGTCACTGGTTCAATTCCCAGCCAGTGCACATAACCAGGTTGCAAGCCAGGTCTCCAGCCAGGTCCACAGCTGGAGGCAGGTGAAAGGCAACCATACATTGATATCTCTCTCCTCTCTGCCTCTCTCCCTTAAAAAAAAAAAAGAAAAAGAAAAAGAGGCACCATTGAATTAGTGGGATATTGATCTGATATAGAAAGTTTGGGTAGTGAATGAGAAGGTAATTCAGTTTTTAAAAATATATATTTTATTTATTTTGCTATTACAGTTGTCCCAATACCCCATTTCCACCATCAATGCCCCCCTTAGTTCATGTCCATGAGTCATGCATATAAATTCTTTGGCTTCTCTATTTCCTTTGTTCTTCTTAACATTCCCGTCTATTCTGTAACCACAAATGTGTACTTTTTTTTCCCTTTCACATCCAGACAATTCACCATTTAATTATTGCCTTCTGTCAGCTTCTCAAATCATATTAATACAAAGTTTCTTCATTATTCCAAAATAGCTACCTTAATTCATTTGTTTCAATAATTATTCTTTTAAGTAATATGAATTGCAATATTACCAAACACATGCAAAAATACATTTACACCCGTACATATTTTTACACATATTTAAAGTACATACTGGATTTTGAAGAGTTAATACAAAAAATTTTAAATATGCCAATAGTTTACATAATTATTATAAGTTAAATGATAGAATTTTAGATATATCATAGCAAAATTACACAAATTTTTTCTTCTTTAATACTTATTTTACTCTGGAATGCTATATCTGTGAAATATATCACAGAAATGGTCTATTGCAGAACTCACTTTTATGAAAGTTGTCCTAGAGACAGTGCCAAACCCATAGTAATACATGAATTTGGTTTTTGAGCCAGATCCTCCCCATTCCCATAATATAACTCAACTTTATTTTAAGGTACTGGAACTACAACTTATTCATTTTGGAGTTTTCCATCTTAAATAGTAGATTTATTTATTTAGTCTGTGCACAAGTCTTACTTTTTTCAATACCCTCTGTTTTTCTTCTATATGTGTTTACAAGTTGAAACCTTGAGAAATAATGGCACTTGCAGTGCTCAGCCAGTCCCCAGAGTAGAAATTATTATGTCTACTAAGCTGAGGTAAAAAATAAAAATCCCCAGGCTTTAAATAATTTTGTAGAATAGTATTCTAGCTATTTTTTGAATTTGTGCTTGACTTCCTATGTGGTCCTAAACTAACCCCTGAACTATTTAAGAATCTGTTGAGGTAGAGATTAGGTATGTTCACATTTCAATAATAAAGTTGACAATAGTATTCATTCCTTTTCCCAAGCATCCCCAGTTTGGGGGCCTTCATAACTGGGAATGTATATTTCCATTATTTAGTTGAAAGGAATTTCATCTAATTTACATGCTAATATGAGAACATATATTATCTATGTACATGAATCATATAGTTTAGTAATTTGCAACTTCCATCCAAATTGGTGTTCATTCTCAGCATCTTTTCTAACCTAAAGATGGACTGATTTCACAACATGCCCATAACCAGTTGGTTGCTATTTAAAACATAAATTGCCAATAATCTATATATTACACACCCACAAATGAGTACTTATTTTATAACAGTGAATAAGAAAGATAGCATGTCCTCTATCCACATTTTCTTAGGTTTTTCTTCTTCCTTAACTGCATTCAATTTTTCTAAGTTATTGCAAGTTACCTGATTTTCCCATATTGTGAAATGATTCCAATCCAAGAAAACTTAACCTGCGGTAATGCAAATACAAGTAATATACAAAATTGTACCTTATTTAGTAAAATCTATTTATAACAAGATCACTTTAAAGCATGCATTCAGCTGCCCTATATCTTTTGATTGCTGCATTTAATCCATTTACCTTTGCACCTGTGTTCCTGTCTGTCTCTGTTTCTTCATCTCCTTTAGCAACTCTTACAATGCCGGTTTGGCAGAGGTGTATTCTTTTAGATTCCTATTGTCTAGGAAGCTCCTTATTTCACCTTCCATTTTGATTGACAGCCTTGCTGGGTAGAGTATTCTTGGTTTCAGGCCTTTGTTTTCCATTGCTTGAAATATTTTTTTGCCATTCCCTTCTGGCTTGTTGTAGTTCTGTTGAAAAATCAGCTGATAACCTAATGGAAGCCCCCATTTTTGTTATTAGCTGTTTCTCTCTTGCTGCTTTTAGGATTCCCTCCTTGTCTTTGAAAATTTGCCATTTTCATTATGATGTGTCTTGGAGTGGGCCTGTTTGGGTTCATCTTCCTTGGGACCCTCTGTGTTTCCTGAGTTTGCATGACATTTTCTCTCCTCAAGTTAGGGAAGTTTTCTGGCATTACTTTTTCAAACAGGTTTTCTATCCCTTGTTCCTCCTCTTCTCCTTCTGGTATCCCCATGGTACAGATGTTATTATGCTTCATGTTGTCCTGCAGCTCTCTTAAAACCTCTTCATTCTTTTTCATTCTTTTTTCATTTTGTAGTACTGCCTGGGAATTTTTTTCTACATTGACCTCCAACTCCGTGATCTGATCCTTTGCTTTCTCTAGCCTGCTTTTAATTCCTTCTACTGTATTCTTCAATTCAGAAATGGTATTCTTCATTTCCTCCTGGCTCTTACTGATGGTTTCTATGTCCTTTTTAATGCTGGTGTAGTTCTCAGTAAGCTCTTTGTAGCTTCCCTGGAGTTCTTTGTAGTTCCCCTGGAGTTGTTTGTAGTTTTCTTTGAACTTGCTGAGCTTATTGAGCTTCTCTATCATCATTATTTTGAATTCCATGTCTGAGAGTGCGCTTGCCTCTATTTCATTTTGCACTCTTCCTGAGGATTCCTCCTTTCTATTTACTGAGGGTTTATTTCTTTGCCTCCTCATTTTAGATGGCTCTTGTTTGTTTTGTTTCTGCTTCTTAGATTGGTCTGCTTTGACTTACTGTCTTAGTGATGCGACCTTCTGTAGTGTAGAGATGCAGGTTTTTTACTTCCTGGATCTGTGCTTGGTGATGTCAGCTCATGTCCCAGTCTGGGCCTAGTCAGCCAGTTGAAGACTATTAGAAATCCACTATCTTTATCTGTCTCCTTTAGTTGTTAATCCCGATAACTCAGTGTTTGTAACTGAAATGATATTTGACAGTAGAAAATTCACTGTGTGGTGTTAGATGATAAATCTTTTATAAATTGAAACATCATTTAAACATACAAATAATTATAATTTATCACCTTTGAAAAACAGAACATTTTAATGTTTTAGATGCTCTCTGAGCACAGCTGCATAGCACGGGTGTGAATGACCTCAGAAATACTACTCCTGGCCCTGGCTGGTAGCACAGTGGTTAGGTGCTGGACTGTGAACCCAAAGGTTGCTGGTTCAATTCCCAGCCAGGGCTCATAATCAGGTTGCAAGCCAGGTCCCCAGCCAGGTCTGCAGCTGAAGGCAGGTGAAGGGCAACCATACATTGATGTGTCTTTTCCTCCCTGCCTTTCCCTCTTTCTAAAATAATAAATAATTTTTTTAAATTAATTAATTAATTTTAAAAAAAGAAAAGAAAAGAAATACCACTCCTTTTGCTTTGCTTAAGTTCAGATCAAATGAGGGATGGATGTGGGAGCTGGATGTATCAATGGCACCATGGCAGCATTATTACTAATAAAATACATGTTACTGATCTGTGTCGAAAAAATGAGCCTTTGAATGCTGCTCCCTCAAATTGGTAAGACTTCACACTCTCATCCCTGGCAGTGCTGGACAAGCGGGGCCACTCCCTGCCTTGGTGCCCTAGTCAAGCTTGCTACAAGACAGGCAGCTCACAGCACATGTCTGTAGGCAGACCAGTAGCAGAGTAATGCAGCCAAGTTAGAGGTTGTGGACCCCGTGTGCATCCAAGACTTCAAAGATGTTCCGGCTACAAGTTTCCAGTTTAATTAAGGACATGCATTTCCCCCTTCGGACTATAAAGCTCTCATCTCCCCAGCACCTGGAGTTCAGGTCACCATGGCCCTCAGCTGAGGTCCTCTCTTTGCACTATCTTCAGCTAAAGAAAGCTGCCTCATCCAGAGTCATAATCCCTTCCTTGGGGTTACCTTATATATTTGAGCTGGTCCATGGGAGGAAGGTACAAAGGCTTAGCCCCCTTGCTTCAATTTGGGACATCTCTGAAGGGTTCTCTGAGCTCCAGAGCACCTGCTGGGGTTGCCAGAGCCCTTTATTGCGTCTGCGCAATTCAGTTCTTCACTTCCACAGTCTTGTGTCCTTCATTCTCCAATGGGCTTCTTATACAAATTTCTAAGTCTCCTTGAGGAACTAATCTGACACAATTTTCCAAGAAACTAAATCGTATATTTAGATTTTAAGGAGTTGCTGGACTTTACCACATACATATTTCTCCAGGAATTTTTGTTGTTGTTGTTCCATTTCTTTCTCTGTGGTGTTACTGGTCATCTGCTATTGGACTTCCTGCTAGTCTTCTAATTTTCTTATCAAACTCTCTCCTCCTATTTTTTAAATTTAATTTTATTGTTGTTGTATTACACCCATCCCCTTTTTGCTCCCCTCTGTCCTCTTCCCCACCCTCCTACTCCCCCACAAAGTCAATCCAACTTGTTGTCCATGTCCATGGTTCTTCCATACTAGGTTCTTGTCTAAACTGCTCCCCTTCCTCCCCCTCTCCTATTTTCTATCCCTCTCTCTTCTTTCTTGCTTGTGAAATTAGCTAGACTTTACCTTCCAGTGTCTCAATTAAGTTTTCTTCTTTTTTTAAAGATCTTATTTATTATTTTTAGAAAGAGGGGAAGGGAAAGAGGCAGAGAGGGAGAGAGACATCAATGTATGGTTGCCTTTCACCTGCCTTCAGCTATGGACCTGGCTGGAGACCTGGCTTGCAACCTGGTTATGTGCTCTGGCTGGGAATCGAACCAGAGACCTTTGGGTTTGCAAGCTGACACCTTATCCACTGAACCATCAGCCAATGTGGTCAATTAAGTTTTCATTTGTGCTCTTGTATTTTTTTAATTTTTAAGAACTTTTTCTTCATTCTTTAAATTTTATATTTTATAGCATTCTGTTCTTATTTCATGGATGTACTATCATCTCTTATCTGAAGAGATTCATAAGATTTTTAGCAGATGTTTGTAAATGATTTCTTCCTTTTTTTTTTTTTTTAATCTTTGCTTATTTGAGCCCCTGTCTTTCAAGATAAAGGCTTTCTTCAAATATCTGGTCATCTTGGGTTGTGTGCTCCTTTTGAGAGAGACATAAAGGAGCTAATTGGAATCCTTGAGCCCATGGGTAGAACATTTAGTGTGTAAATATTTACTTAATCCCTTGAATAAACTAGGGCCAACTATGAAGTTTTAGAGGAATCAAAGTGTCCATAGAGGCCTGCCCTCACTTCCGACAAGTGTAAGTTTGAGGGCCTCTCAAAAACATCCTCAGTTTCAATGATTTTCCAGAAGGACTCACAGACCTCACTGGAAGCTGTTATACTTTTGGTTATAATTTATTATGGGAAAAAACAAAAAACAAAAAACAGATTAAAACCAGCCAAGAGACCTGGGTGGTGTGGCTCACTAGATTGAGCACTAGCCTGCAGACTGAAGGGCTGACTGATTCCCAGTCAGGGCACATACCTGGGTTGCAGGTCAGGTTCCCAGTTGGGGGTGTGCAAGAGGAAACCAATTGATGTTCCTTTCACACAATGACATTTCTCTCCCTCCCAATCTCCCTCCCTTCCCCTCTCTCTGAAAATAAATATTTAAAATCCCAGAGAGGTCCAAATATAGTGTTTCCAGTCACCCTTTCCCCGTGGAGTAGTGGACAATGTTAACTCCCAGCATCAGTGTGTGACAACAAGCACAGAGGTCTGCTAACCAAGGAAGCCTCTGGTGCCCAGAGTTGTATTGGGGCTTCACTACATGCTGCCTGCAGCCAACCTTTAGACTCCAGTGCCTTCTGAAGATTGGGCTGACACCTTTAGTCTCTAGTTCCTGGGAGATCTGAATGGTACCATGTGGCCCAGAGCCCCCCTCATAACTCACATTGACAGACTGGCCCCCCAGGCAAACAAAGCTATCCTATTAGGCAGGACATTCCAGGGTCCTAAAAATCGCCTTCCAGGAACCAAAGGCAAGGGCCAGACCTGTCTTTGGGTAAGACTAATTCTTTTTGTTTTTGTTTTTGTTTTGTTAGATTTTATTTAGTTATTTTTAGAGAGAGGAGAAGGGAGGGAGAAAGAGAGGAAAAGAAACATCAATGTATGGTTGTCTCTCGCATCCCCTGCTGGGAACCTGGCCCACAACCCAGGCATGTGCCCTGACTGGGAATCAAACCAGCAACTCTTTGGTTTACAGGCTGGTGTTCAACCAGCCAGGGCAGGTAAGAGTAATTCTTCACTACAAAGGTCATCCCCTGGCATTCAGCCAAGACTCTGTTAAAGCAAAACAATCATCTTTGCCTGGGCATTTATATTTAATAAAGCATTTATTAGATACAGCAATAGGAAATAACTAATGAACACATCCTATAAGCCATTGTATACATTTTCATACTTTTTTTCTTTTTTTTAAATTTTATTGTTGTTGTATTACATCCATCCCCTTTTTGCTCCCCTTTGTCCCCCTCCATTTTCATACTTTTATATTTAGTTGATTCTTTCCTTTCATCTGTTGTTATTTGTACCTTATGATAACTTGCACAGAACTATTTAACATAAAAATTAGCTGATAGTTTGCTAAATCCATTTCTTCCCCATGCCAGTCATTTCATTACATTTTGAGGAGACTTTAACTCAATGTCTCAATACATTATTTGATTATCAAATTAGTTTTAGCATTACATCTGTTTACAAAGTGGTTGAATCTGACCTATAAGGCCAGTGTTACACCATATCACAGTATGGCAACTTGAAAAATAACAGTCACTAGATACTGCCTCAGTACCAGAGCCCCAGGGAGCTATTTTTTAAAATACTTACCCAAGAATGTTTGTTGATTTTAGAGAAAGAGAAAGGTGGAGGAGGAGGAGGGGTGGGGAGAGGGGGAGAGAGAGAGAGAGAGAGAGAGAGAGAGAGAGAGAGAGAGAGAGAGAAAGAAAGAAAGAAAGAAAGAGATCAACTGGTTGCCTTCTGTACACTCCCTGAACTTGCAACCTAGGTATGTGCCCCAACCTTCACCATATCCTATGATGTCGACCTGAATGGTGCTGCTCAGTTTTGTAGGTTTCCTTTTGATTTGGCCAGATTCTAAAAGAAAGTATCCCAGCAACGCATGGCTCCCCTTTTTCAGTCGTCTGGTATAACTGGGCTAAGAGAAAAATGTCATCTCTTGCTCTGAGCCTCTCTCAAGGCACCGATACAAATATTGGATTTTCCTCATTGCATAAATCATTTATTCATTCCTTTATCCTTAGCTACCATTCCTCCTTATCCACACTTAATCATTTTATTTTCATCAAACTTTTACACTTTCGTTGGGAAAGGATTTAAGTTTGACCACTGTGTTGGTCTAGATAGCCAGCAGCAACACTAGTCTAGGAAGAGCCCACCCCCTAACCCTCTTCCATTTACATAGAGTGGGGCTACAGAACTGGTGGACTTCTTTGACCACTAGGAAATACAGCTGCATTCACTATTAACCCCAATTTTGCCAGATGAGAGAGATAAAGTCACAACCCACTCCATAAGGCCCTTATGAATTATGAGACAAAGATTTAAAGGTATAGCGATAGTTTCTTGCTTAGGGATCATTCCTGCCACTAGCACCTGTAGTTAGTGCCCTGGTCCTGAGACTACTGCATCAGGCAGGAAAAAGAAAGTTGAGGTGAGGTGGGGGAGAATTTTAGAGTACCAGCATGTCTTCTCACCCTGCTCCCCAGAGCCACAGAAAAGTGGAGGGACCTACCCAGTGGAGAAACTATCTGGGTCCCTCCGATTATCTTTCAGACTATATGTCAGCATGAAAGTGTGTATGCTATCGGAAGAAATGTGACTCCGTGGTTCAAATTGCTACATATTTTACTTCAGTCCTTTTATATTTTAAACATCTGCCTCTACCACCAGGTATATGAAAGCCAATCCAGAGTCAGTGTCTGTTACCATCAGGACCTGTTTGCAGCCCAGGGCTGCTGGCATCAGCCCTACTAGTCAGCTATCTTCAGAGTGGCAGCTTTGCAAAGAGGATGCTGTCTGTTCACTTAGAAACTGCCATCCACTAACCAAGCAGCTCTCTGTGGGTCAACAGAGAGTTGTTTATAGGCCAAGTGGTTGTACAGTCCAGCAGATCCCCAGTGGTTCCAAAGTCAGTCCTGGGGGGAGGGAGGCTCCCAGCTCCCTCCCTGAAATCCCTCAGCACCATTTCCTGTAGAAACCATTTGCATGTCATTACGAAAGTCTTCTGAGAACTCTCCTCCCTATTAGAACACTTCTCTGACATCACCCAAGATGTTATGGGTATTTCAGGTTCCAAGATTATTTTATGTTCTTTAGTCAGAGGGGCAGTTTCAATTAATGCCCAATAGCTGGCTAGTAATTGTCTTTCAAGTAGAAATGGAAATTTTCTGGAATTTGCAAATGGAATCTTTAACTGGCAGGTAGCCTGGCATAGTCTAACTTATTTAGAAGTCATAACTTTGCTTAGATTAACCTGTAAACCACTTAGAGCACCCTAACTGGTGTAAGGGTTGTGTAACCACATCTTATAATTTGCTAAGAGTTTAGCTGAAGGGCTGAGACCTGATTGGTCACCCTCCCTTTGTACCTATGGCACCCCTGACGTTGACAATTGCCAGACTTACCCCTTCAGAACAAGCCCAGGATGATTTGCCGGACCAGCTAGCTGAGCTGGCTGACAAGGCCTGAGGTCAGCTGGAGCAGCAGGTGCCCTCTACTGACCTCCTCGTGAACTTATCTCATTATGCCCTCTTTATTTATTTATTTATTTATTTAAAAATATTTTATTTTATTATTTTTGGAGAGAGAGGAAGGGTGAAGGCATAGAGGGAGAAAAACATCAATGTATGGTTGCCTTTCACCTGCCTCCAGCTAGAGACCAGGCAGGAGACCTGGCTTGCAACCTGGTTGTTGCCCTGGCTGGGAATCAAACCAGCAACCTTTGGGTTTGCAGGCCAGCACCTTATCCACTGTGCCACTAGCCAGGGCCTAAAAGTTTTTTTTTTTTTTGACATGTTAATTTAAGATGTCTATTAGACTTCCAAGCAGCCATTGGCCAAGTGGCAAAGGTTGATGGCCTCCTGGTTTCTTGTGCCCTGTCCCTTGTGCCCACTACTGCCTGGCCCACAGAGACTTGCTGAGGAGGCAGTTGGTATACCCTCATTTTGACACTAAAATCTTCTCCAGGGGTTTTCCTGCCCTTTTTGAACATGTGATGCATGTATAGGCATGTTTCCTAACTGTGTATGCACAGCAATGTCCCCACCTATACCTGCGATGAGGAGGCTCACTTTTGTGTTTATGTAGGATTTCCCTGAATAAAGACAAACATGGTCCTTTGTTTCCTTTGCTGGGGACACACTTTGGGAAGTGACCCCTGGTGTATTCTTCCTTGCTGGTTCACAATAAAGTTCATTTTCTCTTGTAAAATCATCTCAGAGTTGCCTTTTGGTTGGCAATTATGAAGTGATTGGACTCAGTTCAGTCCCATGACTAATCCCAGCGGTCACTGCCAGGTGGCACTCACAGCCCCCTGCCATCAGCTCTGGTCTGTAGCCCATGCAGGGCTATCATGTGGATCATCTGTCTGTGCCATTGCCCTGATCAGATTCATGACCTGTGTGGGCTCAGGAAATCTTATTGACTCCATTTAGCTTAGCTGAAGGGTAGCATTACATGCCTTCTGTTTTATAACACTAGGTACTTCTCCCTCTTCCCATATGGGACTGGTGTCTCTATAGCTGTTGCCCTCGTTGTGGTTCCTTAAGCAGGTCAGTCTGTGGATGTTCTAGGACCATGAAGACTCTCTAAACAAACAGACTCTGCTGAGAGACCTGTGGTTTCTTCCTCCACCCCAACCCCCACTGGTGTTCGCAGTCAGAAGCAATGTGGCTTTATTTTAACCCCAGCACTGGAACTGTGAGCCACAAGGTCCGGTCTGGTGCTGGGAGTGCTCCTTATGCATCCCTACCAACTTTTAAAAAATATGTGACCGTGTTTTCTGCCTGTTGGCCAAGCAGCTGTCCCGCTACCACACTCACTGCCAAACCGTGTCCTCTCTGCCCCAGCCCCATCCCTCCTACCTGTCTGGATAAGCATTTCTTCTTTATATTTTTATTGGACTTTCATATATCTCAACTCCTGGTTGTCTCCAGTTTTGAGGTGGTTGTATTCCTTCTTAGTTGTGGAGAGAGAGGCAGAATGTCTACCTCTGCCTCCATCTTGGCCAGAAGCTCTTTTCAGAGTTTTTATTGTGCTTCCCATTCATGTTTGTGGAAGTCCTAGGCCACCCATCCAAACTCCATCACCCACCTCTTTGCATGCAGCCTTCCCGTGACCCCAGAGGTATACGCAGGCATGGCCTACCCTTAGCATTACTCAAGGAGAGAGGGTTATACGTGCACTAGAAGTGGCCTTGGAGAGGTATAAGCTTGGGGTACATATCAGTTCTACAGGTTCTCCCCTGGAGAAGGGCATGGCCAAAAAAGGAAAAAGCATGCCTGTAGTTGGGACAGACCTGTCATTTAACAAATCTCATGAACCCTTATCAAATCTTTAACCAAACTGCCTTCTTATACCAGCATAAGTATACTATTACCTCTTATTTCAGTTTACCAGGTACAAAAGCATATTACATCTGCAAGAGGAAGTGCAGAATCACAGCCACAAAGGAAACTTTGACCTTCCATCCTTGCCAGGTTCTGAAGAAGCCTTGGAAAAGAAGCTAAGGAATTCAAGGCCTCTGGAATCCTGCACTGCTGCAGCAGATCACACATGGACAATCTTTGTGCCTGGAGCTGCCGCTATGTGGGCCACTCACAAAGGTTGCCACTGTCCCACACTTCCCATGCTCTGCTTCAGACAAATACCAGATATGTGGACAATCTTACCCAGACACCAACATCATCACCAGAGAACTGCAAGAAACCCAGCAAATAGTCCTCAACAACTGTCTGGCATTGGACCTGATCCTGGCTTCCCAAAGGAGCACTGTGTGGTGGTCAAACATAACCCTGTTTTGCAAAGCTTCCCCTCATCCATGCATATGTTCCCATAAATGTCAAAATCACCACCAAAAATATTTACTGCAATCAGGAAATCCATAAAGTTGCCACCGTCAACCTGAGCCTCCCATTTAAGTGTGCTGCAAGTGCAACATCTCTGAGCCTTCTCCACTAGCTTCTTTGAAACTTCAAATTGTGGTTTCACTGCCTTGTTTAAGCTTTAATAATGATTCTTTTCATCATAATCCTAAGTTTACCTCCTGTGAAATCCCTGTTCTCTAAGACCTTCTACACCTGTAAGTCTAGGAACATGCTCAGCCAATAACAGCTCATCCTTGAGTGCCAACAAGAATGGAGAAGCCAGACCACCTCTGACAATGAATTAAACCAAAGTAAACCTCACCATGAACGTTCTGCCACCCTTAACAGTGTTTAGCAACAACCTGTGTCTGTGTGTAACACCAGAGGCAATGAGCAAGTGTTCACAATTGTTCCTTTCTTAGCCTCTACTTTGCTTCACCCAACTTTAGTTACACTTTACCCAACCCACAAACCAGGAATTTGGATTTGCCCCCAATTTGAAACAAACACACGGGTGAAAAAAATATTCCTGCTGTAGCAACCCAATTTTGTGTCTGCTTCCCCCCGCCCTCATTGGCTCCTCACCCACAAAATTCCTGCAGGCCCACCTCATGCCTCCCCAGCTCCCCAGAGAAAAGCCTATTCTGTGTGATTTTAAGATGCTCGCAGGTGCCTGAAATTAGAGTATTCTCCCTATTACAATAGTCTTTTCATTAAAGGTGCTCCATATCTAAGTCCAGATATGTGTTTCTTTGAGAGTAGAGTCCCATAGACAAGAATGTTAGATAACTGTCCTAATACAAGCACCTTCTACACAGGATAATATGCAATGCCAGTCTGGCTTCCTGTCTCCCAGGGGCAGGTGACATTTTGGGGGCTGCAATTACCCACCACTGTGGGCAAGGTCGCAGCAGGCTTGGTGGGGCCTGGGTGTGGGTGAGGTCTGAACAAGGACGAGGTCTCTGTCAGCACCGCCATATTGCCCACCCCAACCTCCCCGCCCCCTTTCCCGCTGCAGATTCACAATGGAGTCTGTGCCCTCTCCAAGGCCAGCTCCATTCACCACCCCAAGCATGCTCCCAGCCTCCTGCCTGCTTTTCCCCACCATGGCACCCTGAGCTCAAGGGCCAGAGGCCAGTGTGGGTGGCATAAAACTGCTCTGCTTGGAGGGCTGGGTGGGGTTTGCTCCAGGAGACCTTGACTCCTGTAAGGCAGCCACAAGGTGGGATTCAACTGGATCTGGGTCCTGCTAGGACCCATCCATCAGCTGGGATGCTGCAACAGCAGCCCTGCCTGGGGGTGACAGCCTCCCCTCAGAAGACCTGCTGTGCCCACCCTCCTCCTTCAGTGCCCCTCCCAGCTTTTCAGGCTGTCGCCATCATATGGCTGGTGCTCTGATTTCCAAGCCCCTCAGCAGCCTCTGCTGGAGGAACAGGGTGCGCAGCTACCTGGTCTGTGTAGGCCTCCTAAATGGTCTGATCACAGTGGCTGCTGTGCCAAGGACATGAGAGGAAGAAAGGGGCCATCCTTACTGATATTTATGATGAAGCCAGGACATTATGTTGTGTGTGTGTGTGTGTGTGTGTGTGTGTATGTTTTATTTCCAGTTTTGGGAGGTAATCAGTGATGAGCATGGGATCGACCCCACTGGCAGTTACCATGGAGACAGTGACTTGCAGCTGGAGAGAATCAACGTGTACTACAATGAAGCTGCTGGTGATTATTTGAATATCTTTTACTTTTCTGTCAACCTTGCTTTCTATACTGTGGCAGGTGCAATACACTAAGAATATACAAATGACAAAGAAATACTTCTTGCGTTCATTTTAACAACACTTTAATTCCTTAAGACTCCTGCATGTTTGCCATGACTAAACATGCTCATTACCCCCTTTCTAAAGCAGAAACTCCACTATCCTTGTAATTTTTCTCACGTGTAGGAATTTTCCTTAATGGATTCTGCTGTGAAAGGTGCACAGAGCACTATCTTGTCTGATTCCTTTGTCAACTGTGGGTCTCAGTCCAGCTCTTATTTCCTGCAGGTAACAAGTACGTACCTCGGGCCATCCTGGTGGACCTGGAGCCAGGCACCATGGACTCTGTCAGGTCTGGACCATTTGGCCAGATCTTCAAACCTGACTTCATGTTTGGTATGTAGTCATGATCAATGGGAACTGGCTCAATGACTCTTCTTCCTAAACACCGTGGAAACCACAGGTTGTAGTGCTGAATGTCAAGGTGGACGCTATGCATCCATGACTCAGGTAGCCCTGAGCTGTGGCCTAATTCCACCTAGTCCAAGGGTGGTGATTCAGCTGGACAGCTCAACAAAGGGCAGTATCAGGCTGCAGAGGTCTGCTGTAGCCCTCCCCTTACAGAGCAGCCTGTGAAGAGTAAAGAATAAAGGGCAATGAAAAAGCTTCAAACAGGAGTTAATAGGCTACTGATGATTTCAGAGCACCTATGAAAATAGGTGGCCACTTCAAGAAGCAAAGGCCAAAGGCCCAGGCTATGACCAGAAGTGAGAAAACTGCTTAGACCCAGTGTCCTTCTGACCTTATTGCATCTTTGCCCTTGCCTGTTAATGGGATCTAATTTAAGTATATAAATACTGAATGCACACCTGTGCAAATTGGCCATAAGCATAATGCCCTTCACTGGTACCAGGCCCTGACAGTGTCTGAGCTCACCCAGTAGATGAAATGTTTCTCCCTACAATCCCAATGCTGGCAGAAGAGGGTCTGGGAAGGTGAGATGGTTTTAAGCAGCTCTATGAAGAACCAGGACAGCTTCATATGAGTCACCAGTATGATGAGGCTGCCCAGAAACGGCTGTGGTCAGAGCTGTATTCCATACATCTCTCTATCAAGAACAACCCAACAATGGGTGAAAAGGGTGAAGAGGTTAAGAAGTACAAATTGGTAGTTACAAAATAGTCACAGGGATGTAAAGTAAAGCATAGGGAATATAACCCATAATATTATAATAACTAAGTATGATATCAGATAGATACTTATCAGGGTGACCACTTCATAAGTCATACAAATATCTAATCACTATGCTATATAACTAAAACTAATATAATATTGTATGTCAACTGAAATTGAATTTAAAAAATATTTTTAAAGGAAAAAAAAGAAATAAAAAGTACAACCAGACTAGTTCTGAATCAAACGCCTCCGTAGATTATAAGCAACTCACAATCCTGTTTCCTGGGGGAGGTGGGAAGGGACTGAAATGTTCAGCTGGGGCAAACTGGAAGGTATGAAGAGACCAGCATCATCATCTAAGGAGCCACACCAGGACCAATGGCTAAAGGGCATGTACCGACAGATGTGGAGAAACTTTCTAATAAATGTATTTGTAGCTGACACTGTTGGTACCTGCCCATGTTCCTTTAACTCATTCTTCCCAGAATGACTAATACACGTCCTACTCATAACACTGCTTTGATGGGAGCACCCATTCAAGGACAGGCTGGAGGCTAAATAGCCCAGCTTCCTGACTTTCATGGGGACAACTCTGAGTGACGTTCCACCATGTCTCTGTGTCCACAGCAGTAATCTTCTCACAAATGCAGCCTGCTGGCTTTACCCTCTCTGAGCTAAGTTCCCCACCACCCTCCTGCTGCTTCCTGGGATCAGCTCCTTAACAAACTTCCACTCAATTCTTATCTCAGATTTGCTTCTGGGACCCGACCTAAGACACTCACCAAAGAGGAGATGACATAATAGTTTTCTGTTGTTTTGGAACAAGTTACCACAAATTCAGTGGCTTAACACATCACAATTATAGAACAGTTTTCATAGTCAAGACTAGGGTCTGGTGGTCCTCTGCCCACGATTTACCAGGCCGCCCGTCTGGAGTTGCTCCACATGGTGTGCAGGGCCCTCTTCCATGCTCCTCCGGGAGCTGGCACAATCCAAGTGCCCACTGGCATAGGTCTGCAGTCCCTGTTTGCGTGCTGGCTGTCTGCCTTTCCTGCCTTTCCACGTGGTCCTCTCCACAGTGTGGTAGCTGCCCTTCCAAAGCTAGCAAGAGAGTATCTTGACTACTTGAAAGTCTGATGTGCTCTTATGCCACCAGCTGGAGAAAATTCTCTGCTTAAAAGAGGCTCTTGTGATTAGGGAAGGACTACCCAGGTAATCTTCCTATTGCAGGGCCAACTAATTTGGGACCTCAATTAGATCAATGAAGTGCATTCTCACAGCAGTACCTAGATTAGTGTTTGATTGAACAACTGGAAAGGTGTGTGTACTACAGGGCCAGGTGAGTCTTGGGGCTGTAATTGAATTCTGCTATCGCCACTGGGCAGCTTGTAAAGCGGAAAGAACATGGTCTTAGGAAGATGTGTTCATAGAGTATGTAATTTTTCTACTTACTAGTTATTTGGCCTCAGGCAAGCATTTTAACATCTGTGAGAATTAGCTTCTTCCAGAAGCTAATTTTATTTACTTCAGAGGGGTATTGTTTGAATTACATAACATAACCTATGTAAACTACTTGTCAGGAAGGTGAACCATTGCTGCTGTAGTGAGTATTCTGTTAAGGAGGGTGTCCAATATAGGTTACCTGACTTCTCATCAGAAATTCTACAGGGGAGACCAAGATAGATTATCTGGGGTGTATCTTTTAATTTTAGAATATATGATTTTCAGGTCCCTTTTTACCACAGAAGCCTATGGCTCTCTGAATATTCTTTCAAGAGTTAACATATTAATCAGAATAAGGCCTTAATTGACTGGTATTAAAATATTTCCCTGGTACCGATTTTCATAAGGGGGTGAAGCCTATGTTCTCAAATAGAGAGGAAGAATAGCAAGAGACAGGAAAAGGAATCAAAAAGGAAATTCAACCACTCTTACAATTTCACCTAGGATTACTTCCAATTCAGTGAGTTAAAACTGCAATTGCAGGTAGCTACAACAGGAATTCATGTTTTAGGCTGGGCTCATAGCAGCAATGCAACATTTCCTGAGGCAGAGCTTCGAGGCAGACCTCCCACTCTAATTTACATCCTTGTTTCCTTGTTCACTTTCTCAGCACTTTCTTTTAGCTCAGATCTGAGACTGGACAGCAGGTTCTAATCCTAGCATTAATCTCTGGTTGGACTTGACAGCTCATTTACTGACCCAGCTCCTGATGTTGCTGGGCCACCGCCCTCCCTGACTGCCTCATACCCAGCCTAGCTCTCCCCACTATGGACGGCCTGAGCCTCTCTGCCCTATTTTCAGCTTCACTCCTCTAATGTCAGTACTAGCATGTCATCCAGATCCATATACCTCATTCATTACAAAATTATCCAACCTCAATGGTCATCTGTGAATCACCCCAGCATACAAGTATTACATGAGTTAACAAAAATTTAACTTTGAAACACCTAGTGCATAGAAATTTCTGGTTGTACATGACTTCTCTATCTTATAAATCAACCAAAGGCCTACTTCTCCCCTCCTCCCCCAACATGGGGCAACCAAGTTGTCCTTGGCCAGCAGCCCCCTGCTGGCCAGTGTGGGAGGAAATGACTGATCCAAGACGTCACCCTCTCCTTGTTTTTTTTTTCCCAAGGTAACTGCACACAAGTGGCTCCTCCCTTTCCTCTTTCAACATTCACAGCTCTGTCAAACCACTCTCAGAGAATGACTTTCCAACAGTTTGTGTCCATATTCTTTCCTCTAGTTATAAAAAAATTCTAATTATTTTCTTGCATCCAGAAAAATGTTACTAATCGTGAGTAAAGGATGAAGCCTGATTAAGAGCTTAGAGGGTCCAAGATACTCTTATTTTTGGAGGCACCACCCCACGTCATATAAATATTTACATTTCTATTTTTGTATAATTTTTACATTAATTATAATTTATGTTATGACCAATAAGTTAAATTGCATTTTACTAATTAGTGCAATATGTCCTATACACATAATTTTGCTATTGCAGTTTTCATATTTTTGTTTTGGACTTGTCATGACCCCCACTCCCCCACCCTCACCCTATCTCAAACATCTTAGGTCTTGAAAACTAGTGCTGTTCTTATAGTACCTAATGGTGGAAATTGACCTTGCTGATAACATTAAATTATGTGAAAACAGCAAAGTGGATAGCAAAGCAGCTGCTGCAAATATTCCTTCTAATGAACAGAAACAAAAGAATATTGACAGCATGTTACACAAGCATTAAACTGAGTGTTCAGCAAAATTTGGTATAATCATATAACAAATTTAACAAAATCAACATGTGACATATTTGAAATGATAATTATTACAATTTTTGTGCTATATGACAATAAGACATACATAGTAACTGATGATAAGTAAGTAGTAGTTATTTCTACAGAAGATGAATCAAGTATTTCTGGGATTTAGATGGAAAACAAAGGAATAAGCCATGAACAAGAAACAATTTGGGGATTTCCTCTGAAGGATCCTGGCTATACAACCAGGAGGCTGCTGGGAAACTGGATTCTTTCACAGCTTTAAAGAAAATTTAAATAAATAAATAAATAAATAAATAGGCACGCCATATTTGGAGCGCATTTTTTTCATAGGTAGTTTGAGTTTGGTGGTGGTTGTCTGTTGCTCCCACCACAAGGGCTATTCTTGAGAAAGCTGTATGGGTCAGCTGGAGGTGGATGGTGGAGGGTGAGGGGAGAGGGGAAGATTTCTGTGGTAGCTGGGGATGGGCACAGATGAAGGTGGAACCCATCTCAGAAGAGCAGAGCTGGGTGAGGTGTGGTGATAGGAGATCAGAGGGATGTAACGGCTGGGCCAGGACACTGGTCCCCCGCACCTACTTGCTGTGAGCTTCTCCCAGCACACTTGCAGTAGAAGGCGAATTATTATGCTTCTCACCACTTGGAAGAAAATGCTGATGTCAACCTTTCCAGTAATGGCCCTGAAAGAGAGTAAAGCCTGAGCTCTGAAACCTTAGTGAAAATGGCCACAACCTTTTCTGCACAGGCGTGGCTGCTTAGCCTGGTGGAAGACAGCACAGCCCCACCCAAATTTTTGGCAGTTCAGATTGTGGTGTGAAAAAAGACTGTATTCAGAACAGAGGAGGAAAGGGAGTCCGAACTTTGGAAAGTGACTGAAACAGGCTGTCTTGGGTTCCAGGCCCCCTCCAGGTGCTGGTCCAGTCCTGCCCTGCCCTTATGGGTGGTGGGGCTCAGAACCATCCTCAGGGAATGGGACCCCAATGGGGTTCAGGTAAGAATGAAACAGGCAGCAAAAACAAAAAACTAGGAAAATTCCTGGGCAAGTGGAATGGGGAAACTGAGACAAGAAAAACAAGACCAGTTGAGCAATTCACAGCCAGCTAGTGAATGCAGACTTTATCTCCCCCAACCAAGGACACTTGAGAGTAAAGTTTATACCTCTCCTCCCTAACCAGAGAATGCATAGCCTCACTGGCCATTAACCACAGGCCTCTGGGGAAGAGTCAGGAAGGAATTCTAGTGCATATGGAGAAATACACAGGAACAAAGAAGGCCATTTGGGAAGAAGCTGTGGGCTTCCCTCTCATCTACTAATTCCCAAGAGAAACTGCCTTGCCTACGCTCCCCCTAGGAATTTCCTCCTCCCAAATCCCCACATTCCCCTACATAAACTTGCCTCTGAAAACTCAAGCTAAGGGGGATATGCTAGGGTTTTAACCCACACCTTCTCAGACAGCTAGCCTCTGATGCTAATAAAACCACAATTATAATCCAGTCCCTGTCTCTGCTTTTTGGCTGAGCATGACCAAAGACATAAGCCCCAGACTCGGTTGCCCTCTGGTTTCAAGAGGAAGAGTGTTCAAACAGTGCCTCAGCTCACTGGTTAACAGCTGTGCTGCTTGTTCAGTTCCTTGCTGAGGACAACCTCACAGACCAGGAGTCAGAAGTATAATACCACGAGGTGTGTACACAATGTCATGGGCACAAAAGGGAGCATCACAGAGAAAGTGGCATTAAAGCTGAGCCCTGATTTATGGAGAAGAGCTCCTGGTCAGAGGTGGGAGGGAAAGAGGGGGAAGATGGAGTAGGGAGAGAAGGAAGGAAGGAAATAGTAACACCAATCAATGGTAAAAGCTAAAACTTATAAAACACAGTCAGTTGGTATTCTGAGTGCTTTTATATATTAATTCATTCAATCCTTGTACCAACCCCAGGAGGTAGGTACTACAATCCCCACTTTACAGATGACGTAATTGAAGCACAGAGAGGTTAAGTAATTTGTCCTAGGTCACATAGGTAATAAGTGGCATAGTCAGGATTTGCATCAACTCTGTCCAGGGCCTGTGCTCCTAACCACTCAGGGAGTGTGGGGTGGGCTGAATGGGGGGAAATTCAGTTCAGTAATGTGAACAGCCTTGGCCATGTGAAGTGAGGCAGTTTGCTCAGAGAATTTGATATAGTCCAGGCACTCTAAGTTATAGGTAGCAGTTCAGAGAAGATTACATATATTTGAGAATTTGTTATGTCTGATTTAAGTCATGGCATACTAAAATATAGTATTTTTACATTCTTTATGATGAAGGCAAAAACGATTGAACTTATGTTAAAAAGGAACAAAAACACATGAACTGTCCATAAAAAGGAAGATAATACATCAAACATGAATAGTGAAAAAACACATCTAGAGAAGAATAAAGAAAAATATGTTCTTTAGTATTTTCTAAATTCTCACATTTTATAATCAGGAAATGTGTATATATAAAATAAGTGTTCTTAGCACACAGTAAAGTGTATACAATATATGTGTATATCATACTCAAACATTACATTTTCAATTTTGAAATGTCTAGATTGACAATTCTAGTAAAAACACATACTAGGACATGAGATATTCCAGAAGGTGGCTGAAGAATATTACTATATATTTGCTCCAAACTATTATTGTCTGGAGTAAATGGTTATAAACTTGGGTGGAGTTGACATTTTCAAAAGTAAATTAAACTGTTTATACATTAGGCAGTCTTTTTAAAAAGGAAGCATCTTAATTGCTTTAAGCAAAACCCCTCTTCATGCAGAGATTTTTTTTTTTTTTAATTAAAAGCCTGAAAATGTATGCTCACGAAGGAGCAGGCAGGGCTGTTTTAGATGTGTTTTACAGGAAAGAGCGATTGGGGTTCTTTATGTTCCTATGAGGGCACAAATAAGATGTGAGACTGTTTCAGAATAATTGAGGCAATTTTATTTCTGAGATGGTTCTTGAATTTTCATTATTCTGCAGAGGAAACTGCTGTCCTCAAAATTTCAGGACCCTCAACCAAGTATATTTCAACTAGATCACATCTGTCATTTTAGAGATGGTATCATTTAACAGTAATTATCAGCATCGTAATACTGCGTATTCAGAAGGCAATTTCTCTAGAACCCACTCACCAAAGGCAGCAGCGGGGGAAGGGCAGGCAGGGAGAAGGGTAAGATCCTGAGGTCTTTTGTTTTTTAACTTAATTTTTTACTTAAATATTTATTATATGTTATCCATTACCATTTAGACTCCTTATACCCCCTTCCCCCCAGCTATTATCACCACAATGTTGTCTGTGTCCATAAATCCTTTTTGCTCATAGATGAGAGCAGGATAATGGCTAGTGGGGGTGGGGGAAAGGAAGGTGACAGGGAGAAGGGAGTTAGCAAAAAACAAACAAACAAACAAACAAAAACTGAGTCCTTTTGTAAAGCATTTTGGAGCCTTTTACAGGAATGCACCCCTTTCCCCTACAGTCTGAATGTTGTTATCATCACCCCAAAATGCCTTCAGTGTAAGGGTGGCTCAAATGCTGTTTGTTGAGAACAGTTCCAAAGCAGGAAATGAAATGTCTCAACAGAATGTTGGCTCCTCAGGTCCCCCCATCCCAGCCCAACAGAGCCAGAGGAGTTGCTCTTTTTTAGACACACACACACACAAATAGGGGGAAAAAGAGTGGAGGGAAACCACCTTTCTCCCAAAGCTCATCAAAAAACCATTCCAGGGAAAGGGAGGACCAGTTGGCCCCATTACCCCCTGCAATGACCTGCATGGGTGCTGTTTAAGAGCCTGGTGATTCAAATGCCTGCATGGGGGAGGGAAGCAGAAGCTTATAGCCTTTGGATGAGTCACCTTAGGTTGGGCAAGCATTATTAAAAACCTGCCCATCCTGGCTGGAGTGGCTCAGTGGATAGGTGCTGGCCTTCGAACCCAAAGGTCACTGGTTCAATTCCCAGTCAGGGCATATAACCAGTTTGCAAGCCAGGTCTCCAGCCAGGTCCTTGGCTGGAGGCAGGTGAAAGGCAACCATACATTGATTCTTCTCTCCATTTCTTCCTCCTCCCCTGACCTTCTCTCTGGAAATAATGAATAAAAAATCTTAAAAAACAAAACAAAAAACCCTGCTTGTGTGCCTCTCTTGGTGGCAAAATGGCACCAGTAGATCCCTGGTGCTTGAATCTAGGTTCAGCAATCTCAGTTCTTGAGTTTGGCTAAGAATTCAGAGCCAAGTCTCAAACCGTAAGAAAAATTTATTTGGAAAGTCACAGCGGTAGGAAAAGTGAGCCAGCTGGGCAAGGGCTTAGGAAACAAGTTACAGAAGCCAAAGATGGGCCCTTAATGTTTAGGAAAGAGAAAGGCAAAGTTCAAGTGCCTGGAGGGAAGAAGAAGGGGAGAGGAAAAGCTGCACTGGGCCCTCGGCCTGAGGGTATTTATCTGGAGGTCCCAGGGGAGGATCCCAGCAGATTATGCATCAGTTTTCTAGGTGTATGCTTTCAGGTCATGGTTTCTGCTAATTGGTTGGTGCCAGAGGGTTATTGGTCCATGCAGCTTGTCCTGCTGTGAGCCACCGCATGGCTAGTCTGGTTTTGCTGCTCCTCTGAGCAAGGCTGAAACACAACTGAGGCCTAGGTGCTATCCCTAGGGGTTAATGATTAAGGGATTGTGGGCCAAGGAGGCCACTATTCTGCCCCTTGTTCCTCTTCAAAAGGTCTACTGCATGACTAGCGACATACCAGAGGAGGAAAGGTCAGGGGAAGGTGGGAACTGCATGACCAGCAATATGTTAGGGGAGGAAAAGTTACTCAGGGGGCAATATCTTTGTTTTCCCAGTTTTGCTCATTGCTCAACACCTGGAACTTTCTGCACTGGTGACCTGCACTTGGCCCATTGTCCTTGCTCCTCTCTTAGCTGTCTAACTTCCTACCATGCTTCTCTGACATGGAGGAGGCATGTGCAAACAAGTAAGCAGTCTGGGTGTTTTGGGTGCCAATAATCCACAGAGCAGGTGGTCCTTCGGTGCCTGGGCCAGCTGTAATAACTGTTGGCTCTTATTAATGGCTGCACATGCACTAAAGGTTCAATTCATAGACATTGTCTCTCATCTTCACACATAATAAAAGTAATTTCCATATTTCACATATAGTAATAGAAGCTCCGAGAGATTAGATGACTTGCTTAACAACCCAGTCAGGATGCAGCAGGGTGGACACACTCCACCAAGGCGATCTATGCCCCTCAGGTAGGGAGATGCCCACCGGTAATAGTCCTCATGTCTGCAATTATATCCCCTCCTTGTCTTATCCTCTGCTCTTCTTTGGCCCTAAATTCCTACCATGAATAAAACAACACAGGCCAAGAGGCAAGTATCTCCAGAAAATCTCTGTGAACTGCGTAATCAGTAGAGTTATCTGAAGCAGGGCCATTGTCTGGAGAGGCTCCGGAAGGCTCCAGCAGGCCATGCAGAGCCTGAGATGTGGGAGCTGGTAATAAGGGTGGAGAGCAGGTGGAGGCCCAACCCTAGGAACCTGGGAACAGCACCCATGGGATGGGCAATACAGGAGGCCCCAGCCATATGGGGAGGGGAGGGAGGAGAAAGTCTGAGAGAAGGCTCTAGATGCTGGCCTGTGTGCTGGGGGCACCCCAAAAGACCAGCTTTCTAAAGCAGGGGTGACAAAGCCATAATTTTGCCCACCTACCTCCAATACATTCTTACAATTAACATGGCAAGTAGGCTTAGTATTTATGACAGCATCATCTTGAGATTTATGGGGCATTTTTACTCCATAAACTCAACCTGCTTTCATACAGAACGTCTTATTTCCTGCTCACAAAACTGTCTGCGGGGTTCCTGTAATTATCAACATTTTATAGTTGGAGAAGCTGGTCCAAGGAGGAAAAGGAGGATATGCTGAGAAACAAAAACAGTCTTAGGTCCCTGCTCACCTAGCCCACTGTTAAGATCATCTTCAAGAATTAAGATTGGGTCTTACCTCACCCTGACCAAGCCTTTAAAACTCACAAGGCTTTCCCTTTGTAGAAGGAATCTAGGTGCCTTCATTTACTAGCTTTATGGCTTGCCAGCTCTTTCAGCTTCCTTTCCATGCTGTGAAATTGGAAGGGTAATAATGTTTGCCCTAGAATAATGCTGTTTGATGGAAGTACAGTGTTGTTACTGGACAGAAAATGGGACTGGAGTAGGTCTGCTTCAGTGGCCTCTACTGTGTGCATGCTTGACTTCAAGTCCAGGTGATATATATATTTTTTAATTTATTTATTATTTTCAGAGAGAGGGGAAGGGAGAGAGGCAGAGGGAGAGAGACATCAATGTGTGGTTGCCTTTCACCTGCCTCCCTCTACGGACCTAGCTGAAGACCTGGCTTGCAACCTGGTTACGTGCCCTGGCTGGGAATCAAACCTTTAGGTTCGCAGGCTGTCACCTTATCCACTGTGGCACCAGCCAGGGCTGAGTCCAGGTGATTTTGAGAGTATGTTTTATTAGGGAGCTTCCATTTTTTTCAATAGCATAGATGGAACTGGAGAGTATTATGCTAAGTGAAATTAGCCAGTTGGTGAAAGACAAATACCATGTGATCTCATGTAGAAAAGGAATCTAATGAACAAAATCAAATAATGAGCAAAATAGAACCAGAGACATGGACACATGGAGCAGACTGACAGCAGCCAGAGAGGTGGGGGGAAGGAGGATAATGGTGGGAAGAAGGGGTAGGGACTAGTCAAAGAACATGTATGAATGACCCATGGACATGGACAACAGTGTGGGAATTGACTGTTGGAGTGGGGAGGTAGGCTGGGTGGAGGAGGGCAAAGTTGGGAAAATTGGGGACAACTGTAATAGAATAACAATGGGAAAATAAAAAGCTGGGCACAGTGAAACAAGGGAGGGCCCAGGACAGAAGAAGCACCAGGAAAGTGACTAGGCGGGGCTGCTGGGGCTCTCTAGGAATGTTGTAGGAAAGAAGTAAGCCAAGGCAGAGCGGCTGTCAGCTCACCAGACAGTCAGAGAAAAGGGGCCCTTGGGGGCACTCAGGGGTTTAGCCCAGGACAAGCTGCTGTTGCCCATTGCTACCCTGGTTGCAAGCCTGGTGGGCTCCCTCAGAGTGTAGGTGGTGCTAGCCTGGGAGGAAAAAGAGGGGAAAGGAAAGGTAGGGGTGTGCTCCTGGGAGAGTGAGTATGCCCTGGGTCTGTCTTGAAGGTTTTAAAGGGGGTT
The DNA here is from genome assembly GCA_004026585.1 of Noctilio leporinus. Classification (NCBI taxonomy): domain Eukaryota; kingdom Metazoa; phylum Chordata; class Mammalia; order Chiroptera; family Noctilionidae; genus Noctilio; species Noctilio leporinus. The sequence goes on along the minus strand of PVIW01002024.1, from coordinate 86,881 downwards.
TAGGGGAAGGTCTTAGGGAAGAATCTCAATAGAATATTCATCAGCTTTTCCAGGTATGTCCTTTCAGGGTTATGGTCTCTACTGATTGGTCAGTGCCAGAGTAGTGGGTCATTAGTCACTGCAGCTGTTCCTGGCATCACCTGCCTGGTTTTACTGCTTTTTCGGGGCCTCCAGTGGAAATACAACTGAGGCCTAGGTGTTATGTCTAGGGAGGAAAGGGGGGTAGTTTGAACTACTAGACCAGCAGCAATATGCCAGGCACAAAGGCTTTCTGCCCTGATGAACTTCTATATCTGGCTGTAAATTGCTCAGTCAGTTTGTTTAGCTATCTGTCTCAGTTTCCCTTTTCCACTTACTAAGAAATTTTCCTGGCTTCTTACTACCCTGTCTCAATGTGAACCCCAAGGTCATAGGTGGGAAACAAGGCTCACCTGCCGAATCCGGCCCTCCACCTTGTTTTGTTCAACCCAGCACCTTGAGCCAGCCCCTTGTTTCTACCTGGCTCACTTAACTGTTAAGGAGTAGTTACATTTATACAGTCCTAAAGTTACATTTGGTTCTTTGAAGGCAATTCCAGAGACTGATGTGGCCCTTGGTGGAAATGAGTTTGACACCCCTGACAAAGGTCATTGAAAAATTTTCCAGTAGTCACTACTAGTCTAGAAGTCATTTAAAAAGCTAACAAAAACCAGTGAAATTAACTTTAAAATATGCCCAAATTGTTTTGCTATGTAACTAAGATACAAATCAGTAATGGAATATTTTATATTCTTATGAAATCCTCTGAGTATTTTACACTGAAAGTACATCTCAATTCAGACTCCTCACATTTCTAGTGTTTCATAGTCACATGTGGCTGGTGCTCTCGGAACTGGACTGCCCAGATCTATGAGGTTGCCTGAGGATTATTAGTTGACATAATGTACCTAAGGCACATGTACTTTTGCTGACACGTGGCTATTTACATTCATTCCCCTCCCTTTCTGACACACAGGCACTCAGCATTTTCCACATTTAAGAGGCCTTTACAAAACCAAGACTCAAAGCAGACATGAGACAAGTCCAGCACGGGGTCCCTTTTCCTAACCCCTTCGAAACGGACCGTTTTCTTTATGCGCAGAAGCGAAAAGTCGAGCACCCTGCCGTTCTCTTTACTTGAGGACAGCGACTTGCCCATCAGTTCTCCCCGCCACCTGCAGGCCCTCTCCTGCTTTTCCACCTGAAATATTCGCCCGAAAACCCACCTGGACTAGAAAGACAATGAGGCCCAGAGTCCAGGGTCCTGCTCAGGATGCAGGAAACCTTAGCCAACTGCTGTAAACCCCACTGAAAAATTCTGGGTTCCCTATTCCAAAAGCGTGCTGATGCCTCTCGCTGTCCCCTGGGAGGCAAGGTCCCTCCCTATTTGGGGGCAGCCTCCCCTCTGATCACAGGACCCAGGTCTCCAGCCCCTCTCAGGGATCCTGAGTGGACAGAATCGGGTGGGGACTCCGTTTTCCCGAAAGCCCCATTGCAGAGTAGGGCGGCACCAGTGAGTTAGGGAGAGTGGCAGGCTGGGTCAGAGGCCCTCGGGCGCCGGATCTGGGTTCCCTCCTCCGACGCAGCGGGCGCGGTGACTAGCCCGAGCGCCCCCACACCTCGCACCGCGCCCCGGCTCCCCCTCGTGGTGCCGCAGTCTCTGGCGCACCTCCTCCTGCAGCTCCGCCTGCCATTACATCAACGCAGGACTGACTGGCCAGTCGGTATAAAAGGCTGCGCTGAGGGGCGGTGATAGTTCTCGCTCCAGCCTTCGCCAGCGTGTGCGGCGCTCACAGTTCCGAGGGCCGGCGCTCCCACCTGCTCTGCAGCCAGCACCATGCGCGAGATCGTGCACATCCAGGCGGGCCAGTGCGGCAACCAGATTGGCGCCAAGGTGGGCGCGCCGCGACAGAACGGGCCAGGAGCGGGCTGTGGGCCTCCAGGGTGTGGGCTGAGGCTGGAGGCGCGGCGGGTCCTGGGAGTGCGGGTCGGGCGGGTTGGGGTGCAGCGGGTCCTGAGAGCGCGTCCGGGGCCGTGGGCGAGGCCGCGGGGGCCCGCAGGGTCAGTGGCGCATTTTCCGCACGACCGCCTGCGGGTCTAGGGAGCCACACCACCTGCTGCGATAGGCGAGGCTTTGCAGCTGTAAGTGCTTTTAATCAAGGCCCTTTGAAATTTTCTCCGAACCAACCCTTCAGCTGCACGTAGATCTCATTTTGCTGAGTGTGTTAGCCTCTGAAATTTGGATAGGGTCTTCGGCCATATTAACCCAGTGGCTCTTGGGGGATTTAATTTGGATATTTTTGTCTATAGTTTGAATGAAAAAAAAAAAAAATGCAGTGTCACTGAGGTGACATGTTATAGAGACTACATGTTGGGATTCAAAGACCAGAATGTTAGATAACTGTCCTAATACAAGCACCTTCTACACAGGATAATATGCAATGCCAGTCTGGCTTCCTGTCTCCCAGGGGCAGGTGACATTTTGGGGGCTGCAATTACCCACCACTGTGGGCAAGGTCGCAGCAGGCTTGGTGGGGCCTGGGTGTGGGTGAGGTCTGAACAAGGACGAGGTCTCTGTCAGCACCGCCATATTGCCCACCCCAACCTCCCCGCCCCCTTTCCCGCTGCAGATTCACAATGGAGTCTGTGCCCTCTCCAAGGCCAGCTCCATTCACCACCCCAAGCATGCTCCCAGCCTCCTGCCTGCTTTTCCCCACCATGGCACCCTGAGCTCAAGGGCCAGAGGCCAGTGTGGGTGGCATAAAACTGCTCTGCTTGGAGGGCTGGGTGGGGTTTGCTCCAGGAGACCTTGACTCCTATAAGGCAGCCACAAGGTGGGATTCAACTGGATCTGGGTCCTGCCAGGACCCATCCATCAGCTGGGATGCTGCAACAGCAGCCCTGCCTGGGGGTGACAGCCTCCCCTCAGAAGACCTGCTGTGCCCACCCTCCTCCTTCAGTGCCCCTCCCAGCTTTTCAGGCTGTCGCCATCATATGGCTGGTGCTCTGATTTCCAAGCCCCTCAGCAGCCTCTGCTGGAGGAACAGGGTGCGCAGCTACCTGGTCTGTGTAGGCCTCCTAAATGGTCTGATCACAGTGGCTGCTGTGCCAAGGACATGAGAGGAAGAAAGGGGCCATCCTTACTGATATTTATGATGAAGCCAGGACATTATGTTTTGTGTGTGTGTATGTGTGTGTGTGTGTGTGTGTTTTATTTCCAGTTTTGGGAGGTAATCAGTGATGAGCATGGGATCGACCCCACTGGCAGTTACCATGGAGACAGTGACTTGCAGCTGGAGAGAATCAACGTGTACTACAATGAAGCTGCTGGTGATTATTTGAATATCTTTTACTTTTCTGTCAACCTTGCTTTCTATACTGTGGCAGGTGCAATACACTAAGAATATACAAATGACAAAGAAATACTTCTTGCATTCATTTTAACATTAAGTGCTAAAAACAACACTGTAGTTCCTTTAGACTTCTGCGTGTTTGCCATGACTGAACATGCTCATTACCCCCTTTTTAAAGCAGAAACTCCACTATTCTTGTACTTTTGTCTCACATGTGGGCATTTTCCTTAATGGATTCTGCTGTGAAAGGTGCACAGAGCACTATCTTGTCTGATTCCTTTGTCAACTGTGGGTCTCAGTCCAGCTCTTATTTCCTGCAGGTAACAAGTACGTACCTCGGGCCATCCTGGTGGACCTGGAGCCAGGCACCATGGACTCTGTCAGGTCTGGACCATTTGGCCAGATCTTCAGGCCTGACAACTTTGTGTTTGGTATGTAGCCATGATCAATGGGAGCTGGCTCAATGAGTCTTTTTCTTAAACACTGTTTAGGAAATCACAGGTTGTAGTGCTAAATGCCACGGTGGACACTATGTATCCACAGTTAGCCCTGAGCTGAGGCCTTAATTCCACCTAGTCCAAGGATGGTGACTCAACTGGACAGCTCAGCAAAGGGCAGTGTCAGGCTATAGAGGTCTGCTGTAACCCTCCCCTTACAGAGCAGCCTATGAAGGGCAAAGAATAAAGGGCAATGAAAAAGCTTCAAACAGGAGTTAATAGGCTATTGGTAACTTCAGAGCACCCATGAAAATAGGTGGCCACTTCAAGAAGCAGAAGCCAGAGAGAGGCACAGGCTATGACCAGAAGTCAGCTGTCTGTTCTCAATGTACCTTTGCCATTGCCTATTAATAGGACCTAATTTAAGTTTTTATATTGAATTGGCCAAACAGTTTGTTTAGGTTTTTCTTTTTTTTCTGTAAAATAAGACATGGTTTTCATTTTCACAAATAATTTTATTGATTTGGATATATTGAGTATGTTGACTATCTCTCACTATTGGCTTCTAGTGGGTAGAGGCTAGGAGTGCTGCTAAACATCCTCCAATGCATAAGACAGCCCCACAGCAAATAATTATTTGGCCAATATGTCAATAGTACCAAGAAACTTCATGAACTACTTTCGACACATTCGATCAGTCACAGCACCTTCTCCATACATTGCACTAATCTTTGCTTTTCAGTTGAGTTTTTACCTTTCTTGAAATAATAAATTATATTATGCCAAGGATGCCGTGTATTTTCTTCCATCTTCAGTATTAAAATAGCTGCACAAAAATTCACCAATTTTGATAGGATTTCTTTTTTAATTCATGCTAAAATGACAGTTATCACAATACAATCTAACAAAATTGTTCTGAATGAAGTTAAAAAGAACTAAGCAGTACTAGAGTTATATGGAAAAAATATAACAGGACTTTTTGGCCAACCCAATAGAATGTTCTCTGTCCTTAAGAAGATAATTTTGTTCAACTAATAATCTTCCTTTGAACTAAATTTTCTTATGATCCCTACTGTTTTTTGTGGGTCACTGATATAGAAAAAAATTTTGTAAGCAGTAAAAGGCATCTAAAAGGGAAGAACCTGCTACTCTTAAGACCAGTGTAGTGTCACAGTGACAACTTGAAATTCCTTATGCTTTAGTGTCTAGTATTCTCCTTTCCCTTTGGCAGGCCAGAGTGGTGCTGGGAACAACTGGGCAAAGGGCCACTACACAGAGGGAGCTGAATTGGTAGACTCAGTCCTGGACGTGGTGAGGAAGGAGTCAGAAAGCTGTGACTGTCTGCAGGGCTTCCAGCTGACCCACTCGCTGGGGGGTGGCACAGGGTCAGGGATGGGCACTCTGCTCATCAGCAAGATCCGGGAGGAGTACCCAGACCGCATCATGAACACCTTCAGCGTCATGCCCTCGCCTAAGGTGTCAGACACGGTGGTCGAGCCCTACAATGCCACCCTCTCAGTCCACCAGCTGGTGGAAAACACAGATGAAACCTACTCCATCGATAACGAGGCCCTGTATGATATCTGCTTCCGCACCCTGAAACTGACCACTCCCACGTATGGAGACCTCAACCACCTGGTGTCAGCCACCATGAGCGGGGTCACCACCTGCCTGCGCTTCCCAGGCCAGCTGAACGCAGACCTGCGCAAGCTGGCTGTCAACATGGTGCCCTTCCCCCGCCTGCACTTCTTCATGCCCGGCTTCGCCCCTCTGACCAGCCGGGGCAGCCAGCAGTACCGGGCCCTGACGGTGCCTGAGCTCACCCAGCAGATGTTCGACTCCAAGAACATGATGGCCGCCTGCGACCCCCGCCACGGCCGCTACCTGACGGTGGCCGCTATCTTCCGCGGCCGCATGTCCATGAAGGAGGTGGACGAGCAGATGCTCAACGTGCAAAACAAGAACAGCAGCTACTTCGTGGAATGGATCCCCAACAACGTGAAGACGGCAGTGTGCGACATCCCGCCTCGAGGCCTGAAGATGTCAGCCACCTTCATCGGCAACAGCACGGCCATCCAGGAGCTGTTCAAGCGCATCTCAGAGCAGTTCACGGCCATGTTCCGGCGCAAGGCCTTCCTGCACTGGTACACGGGCGAGGGCATGGATGAGATGGAGTTCACTGAGGCTGAGAGCAACATGAACGACCTGGTGTCTGAGTACCAGCAGTACCAGGACGCCACCGCAGATGAACAGGGGGAGTTCGAGGAGGAGGAAGGCGAGGATGAGGCTTAAGAACTTCTGAAATACATCGTGCACTGTTAGTGAATTTCTGTTGTCCTCAATCAAGCATGGTCTTTCTATTTGTATACTATGGTGCTCCGTTTTGCCTCTGTCAGAAATTCTAAGATATCTATACTAATTATAAAGCATGTGTCTAAAATCTTGTGGTTTCTTTATTTTCTTTCACTAGATAATGTTTCTGGGTTTAGCAATTTTAACAAAATAGAATTTGTACATATTTTTTTTTAATTTTAAAATTTATTAGGGTAACATTGGTTAACAGGATCACATAGGTTTCATATGTACATGTCCATGATAATGACCTATATATGCATTGTGTCCACCCAAATTCATCATGTTGTCACCATGTATTTAATGTTTTAATTAATAATTCTATTAATAAATAATTTTTTTTTAATTTTCACTGGCCCACAGTATGAAAGTAAAGATAAGGAATCGCATAGAGATTTGAGGATAAGGTAAACCTTTTTCCTTTTGCTGGAATTACAGTGCAATTGTGTGAAAATGTAGCACTAAAGACCTTAGGCAAGGAGTTTCTTCTATTTCTTCATTTTCTTTGCACAATGTGATAAACTAAAAAGACCAGTGACCTCTTATACCTATCAGATAAAAGGTACAGCATAAATTCAGAGTGCCCTAAAAAATAATAGGAGCACTACAGGTGCTCATCTAACAGTTATTTGAAAATAAATCACAATAAGGATTTTTAAAAGACATTAGAGAGTCACAACTTAAAAGTTAAAAAATCAGATGTAACTTTTGTAGCTATTAAAGCTAGAGGGTTTAATATGTTATTGGCTTAGAAGCATTTGTGAGGAGATAGCCTGCAGGGAAGGTGACCTCAGCTGTGACTTGAGGGACTGGTTCCACAGGCAACAACAGGCTGAAGCCCCATGCCAAAGAATCACCCGGTCCAGTTTTCATTGTAAGAAGTCTTCTGCTAACTTGTTGAATTCATCTGCAAAACGTAAATGGAGGTTGTGTTTGCCTTCTGGCATCAGGTGCAACCTAAAAAGAAAAAGCTTATAATTAATGACATCATTTAAAACCTCATACCCTCTCTCACGTTACATGAAGATCTAAAATAAAAACCTGCTGCATTTTTTCTCATGACTACTGTGGGGGAGAAAATGTAGGGTACATGGTATAAACTTTCCTGAATATTAAAAAGTGAAAGCTTCTTGGAGTTTATGACCAACCTGGAGGTTTACTTGACAGTAAGAGAACATACCTTTTATTTGGAATTGTATCATGTAACAAATGGTTTGACTGAACCTGCTTGGGGGTAGTACATATGACATGATTTGGTGGTTACATAAGAAAACAAGTCCATTTTAATAAGTCTGATTTTAAGAAGGTTGGAAAGATGGTAAAAATTTAAAATGTCCAGAATGCACTGGATTAGAACAGATGAACTTGGGGCACCTGTGTAGCTGAAAAAACCCAAATCAATTCAACTACCATCAGACCATTTTCAAGGTTCTAAATCACTCATCATTTTTGGAGAACTGAAGAAATACAAGGGTAACTTAAGTGTTCCTCAGAACTGTGGGCAGTGGCAGCCTGCATCAGCACCCCTTTTTTCTGCAGCTATCACTACATGTCTTGTGGCAAACCTCACTGTCCATGTAAGAATCCTTTTTAATAGGGTTGTGGTCTAACACAGCTGGTTGGCAGTTTCTTTAATAAAGGCAGATTTCTCTGAGTTGTACATTTTATTTATTGGTTGTAAAATTACAGAAGCATTTTATTTTATTTTTAAAGATTTTATTTCTTATTTTTCAGAGAGAGGGGAAGGGAGCGAGGCAGAGAGGGAGAGAGACATCAATGTATGGTTGCCTTTTACCTGCCTCCAGCCACAGACCTGGCTGACGACCTGGCTTGCAACCTGTTTATGTGCCCTGGCTGGGAATCAAACCAGCGCCCTTTGAGTTCTTAGGCTGGCACCTTGTCCACTGTGCCACCAACTAGGGCAAAATAAACTTTAAAGCTTCTGGGGTATAAGTATAAGCTTGAGCTGTTTTGTCCACAATGACAGGACATTTAAAGGACTACATTGGGGCAAAGTGCCAACTACTGCATTGCCACGTCCCTGGTCTCTCAGCATCTGGGGTCTGAGAGCGCTCAGCGCACTGGGAACTTGGGAAAGTGTCCTGGAGGCACAGCTGTCCTTGCAGCCCCACTACACGGGGGTGGGGTGGAGGTACCGAGATAATTAAGATCATCTACTCAAAAGGAGGATAGGCTATATTGTTGGCATCTTTCTGAGGCTCTTAGGAAAGTTAATGTCACTTGTAACTGGAATGTTCCAAATTCAGTTTTAATACTGTTCAGAAAAGAAGGGCAAGCTGCATCAATCCCAAAGATAGGCTCCCTGATGCCCTACACAAGAAATAGGGCTTACAGGGAGGCTCAAGGCCTCTGATTTTAGGAGACAGAACCAACTGCCAAGGATGCTGAAAGGTCCTAGAAGGGCATGTCTCAGCTAAACTGCATCTTCTAGTGTGCGCTAAGATGGATTCAGAAGCACAGACCCCAATCTGCCCACCTTGGAAGCCCTCCTTTGTGGATGGCCATGCTTATCACGTGTTCTTACCCAATTTCTACGCTTCGTTCAGAATCCCTCATTATAAGGAAGGAGACCAGCAGTGAATCCCTTCTTTTTAGCCTCAGTGCTGTCTGTATTCTCCCTATAGTAATCTCAAGGTCTTAGGGAAATATAAACTAGGACCCCTGCACTACAAATATGGGAGATTTGTTCCGAGTCATCTACATTCAGACCTGTCCTGAATTATGAATAGACGGGTGAGAGTGTCAAGAAAATTGCTCTTTGGTACTTTTTGGGGGTCATTTCAAGGTTTTTAATACATGATCCCTTAGATCTGACATAGTCACTATAACAGTATCTCACTAGACAGGAGTAAATATATGAGCTATGAAGGCAACATGGTAACTCTACTGCTGACCCACATTTTCACCCAAATAACAAAAGGATCTAATTACATGCTCCATGGAGGATGTTTTTCAAACCACATTTCCTAGGAAATTGGTAGGAAATCCCCCACCACCCAACATATGGTTCAACTGGAAATTAAGGTGCCTCAAGATGGCAAACAGAACTTCCTATTTGCCAATGCAGGTTCCTTGTTGCATTTGGCACTTTTAGAAAAAGACGTGATTATAGATCTTTTGAGAAATTAAAATGCCTAACCTGACAGTATAAATTCAGTGGTCAGTTTATTTCTACTTGATACAGTCCTTCCAGGATCCCACTCTTTACAGGCCAGGTAGCAAAGAAAAAACAATGTTACCACTTCCTCAGTCTACACTTCCACAGTTTTCAAATTAAGCTCTTGAGAGCTACAGATATGAACAAGGCCATAAGTAATGTGCTGCAGCATTTTTCTCCACTTTGGATGTGATGAAACTCTAAATTAGTTAGTTATAAACCCATCATTTCCAGTAAGTCTGTGAGCTTGTTTGTTTGAAGTTGACTCCTGCCGACTGCCTTCCAGCAGAGATATCAGCTTTTTTATGCCTTCAGACTCAAACTGAAACACTAGCTCCTCCTGGTTCCCAGGCATTCGGAGTAAGACTGGAGCTACGCCTCTCTCTCCTGGGTTTCTACCTTCCTGATTCTGCTCCAGCTTGCCAAATGAAGATTTGTGGGAGTTAATTCCTCATAGGAAATAAGCGTGTGTGTGTGTGTGTGTGTATCCTATTGGTTCTGTTTCTCTGGAGGACCTGACTAATAAATACACCCACACAGCTATACTAATAATGGCGCTGAACGTTGGGCAGAGGGCAACTTGCCTCTGACCTATCAAGCTATACCCTGGTTGTTTCCTGGGGCCCCTGGTCACCTGCACCCACACCAGCATTCCATCTACAAAAGTGGCCGGTACTGCTTGCTGAGCTTTAAGTCTTTAATGTACAAATATGCACTCATTCCTCAAAAAATATTTTGCATGATAGACACTATCATCTACATTTTACACACAAGGAAAGAAAGGCACAGAAACATATGTTCACTGCCTGAGTGACTGAGCTAGTGCCAAACCTGCCCAAGTCCTACTCAGTGCTCTTCACCACCACCATGAATGCTGCTCATAATCCCAAAATATTGATTCTGTTGTCCAGGCAAGACTCCATTTCCCATCATTCTCCTTTGGTTGACATTCACCCCAGGTGCCACTCTGTGCATGAATGTGCACTCTGTGCAAGAATGGACATTACCCTTCATTCTTTCCCATCTGGTCTGGCTCTCTGGCCCCAGGCCCAGTATATGATGTTGAACTGTACCTTTTGGCCCAGAGTCACTGTCAGTGACCACTGGCTAGACACAGAGGCTTGGCCCCTGTGCCTCTCTTGTTCTCACATTCTTTCAACAGGTACTAGACTGCATCCTAGGATAGGTATTGACATGCTCAAGAGGAGGAAAACTAAGTTCCTCCTTAGCTATAAAAGGAGGTATAACAGCAATAAAAATGTACAAGTAATAGCCCTGGCTGGTGGTACAATGGATAAGGTGCTGGCCTGCAAACCCAAAGGTTGCTGGTTCGATTCTCAGACAGGGCACATAACCAGGATGCAAGCCAGGTCTCCAGCCAGGTCCGTTGCTGGAGGCAGGTGAAAGGCAACTGTACACTGATGTTTCTCTTTCTCTCTCTGCCTCTCTCCCTACCCCTCTCTCTAAAGTTAATAAATAAAAATTTTTTTAAAAAAGCTATAAATAAGGAGCTGTGTGGCTTCAGGTAAATGAGTAATTAGAGGAGGTGATACTTGAGTTGCAACCTAAAAGGATGAGTGCACTTCGTCAGCAACAAAGGAGGTGAAGGGTGGACAGGACTGTAGGCAAGGTGCTGGTCACTCGCAGCTGGGTCTCAAACCCAGACCCTGATCTCTGCTGAGCATGGAAGTGCTGAGATCTGAGCATCTCCTCAGAAACATACTATTATGGGATGAACAGCATCCTCCCAAAATTCGTATATTGAAGTCCTAAACCCCAGTACTTCAGAGTGTGACCTTATTTGGATATAGGTCTTTAAAGAGGCAATTAAGTTGCCCTAGCTAGTGTGGCTCAGTCGGTTGGAGTATCATCGCATAACAGAAAGGTTGTGGGTTCAATCCCTGGTCAGGGCACATATGGGAGGCGATCAGTCAATACTTTCCTCCCACATGGAGGTTTCTTTCTCTTTCTTCCTCTGTCTCTATAAAAGCAATGAAAAAAAAAAATGTCCTTGGAGGAGGATTAAAATAAGAGAGAAAGTTAATTAAGTTAAAATGAGGATATTAGGGCCCACTGTAATATGACTAGTCTCTTTTATAAGATTAGGACATAGGCACATACAGATGGAAAACCATGTGAGGACACAGGGAGAAGGGGGCCATCTGCAAACCAACAAGAGAAGCCTCAGAAGAAATCAGGCCTGTAGACACCTTGATCTCAGACTTCTAGCCTCCAGAATTGTGAGAAAATAAAGTCGTATTATTTAAGCCTCCCAGTCTCTGGTATTTGTTGTAGCAGCCCTAGCAGACTAATACACACAATGAGCAGACACATGGTTACACAAGCTATGTAGTCATAACCTCCTTTGAGATGTTTGAGCCCCAATGCCCCCAGGGCCCATCCACCCTCACTCCAAGGAATCTGATGGTGACAACCTCTGCTCAATGCAAATTCTGCAAAAACAAGCCGGGGCTGGTCTCATGGGTGATGCATGTCTGGTTCCCGGAGACACCTAAGCACAGGCTGACTAGCTAGACAGGTGCTGAGTGATGTCAGTGCTTTTTCATCTCAGAGGGAGGGCTAGACAAGCAGGGGATGCCCAGGGGCTAGGGCAGGACAAGGAGAATCAAAAGGGCAGGGTCTGCTCCCCATCACTGTTGTAATAAGAACAGATCTTATTTATGTTTGTTAGGAGGAAGGATTCGACTACCTAAAACCAAATTTTAAAACCAGTAAACTACATGATCTTTAAAGTCTCTTTGCTCCCAAGAGATTCTATCATTCTTCTCCCATAGAGAAAAAGAGAGCATGACAAATTAACATAAGTAAGAAGCCGGCCTGCTGAACAACCCCACCCTTCATTAACCTCCTTCCGCTTCCTATACATTAACTACAGGGTGCGCGCGATAAATTGGCAAAATTTTAGTAAAACGAACAACATACCACAAATGTGTTATATTTTGAAATAAATTAATTCTTATATGTAAATACATAGTCTTTTTTTTAATTGTTCAAAAAAGTCTCCATTTGCAGCAATAATAGATTCGATTCAACTTTGGAATCTTGAGCATGTTTTAATTAACTTTTCTTTATCCATGGACATTATCATGTTTTCAATCTTAGTTTTAACAGCCTCTTTATTGGAATGAGGTTGTTTATTAACTTCTCTCTCACAAATGCTACATACATAATAGTCTAAAGGATTTGCATTTGGTGAACTAGGTAGCCAGATTTTCTTTGACCAGAATTTAGGAACATTGGCACTGAGAAATTCTTGCACCTTTTTGGTGTTATGTATTGGTGCATCATCTTGTTGGAAGATAAAATGACACCCATTTGTGACTTGCTTCATCCTCAGTACAACTACTTCTCTCAAAACATCAAGGTAAACATCAACAGTCACCTTCAAGCCTTGTGGAAAAAAATGACAGGTCATGATATCTCCTTCATTGCTGACAACACCATCACTGTAGCAGAAAATTTCGTTTTCATGACAATTGGGACTTCATTAAGATTCTCACAGAGCCTGTTGTTTCTGTTCTTGACTATTTGGTCCTGCTGAGAATTCTTTGCATTGAAGAAGGAAATCAGAGGGTTTTTCTTTGGAATTTTTCAGTTTTGTTAGCAGTTTCTTTGCTTTTTCAAAGAGCCTTTCCTTTGTCTGCTGTGTCAACTCACCTCTTCTAAGAACCTACATTCTGTATCTGATATCTTCAGCAATAATCTTGCAAACCATTGCAGCCAACATCTGTAGTTCTCTTGCTGTGGAGTGTATTGACTTTCCTGGATCTTCATTGATGATCTGGATTCTGTGTACAATATCTGGACTTGAGCGATCCTTGTGTACCTTATGCATTTTCCCTGTTGGTGTGATAACATCAGGATCAGCATCATACACCTTCTTCACTCTGTAAACTGCATGTAAAGGGACGTTACTGAAGTCCGCAATTTCCTTAGCAATTTGTTCTGCACGCAGTCCAGTAATTATGGTTGTTTTAACATTGTATTCCTTTGACATGATAGTTGCTCTCAGAATTTAATACTTTATATCTGAAACAATGATGTTAAATCATAACCTTAGAAACATAGGTTTTCAAAATTAATAAGCAGCACAAGAAATAAGGAGATGCAAAATTATTGCCAATGTATTGTGCGCACCCTGTATTTGTTGGTAAAAATCTGAGGGGATAGACTGTGTCTTTAACTTTAGTTATAAATGTACCTGGCAAGGTAGTAAAATACTGAATTCACTGGAGTTTGCTGCACTCTGAGTTGCTGCCCAATGCTGAGGAGGGGCCTGGGCACAGGATCACAGTATGACCTTGGTGCCTAAGGAATCCAACTTCCTTTTGTTGGGTTCAGAAGAAACCATGCCTGTTCTAGGTAAATTCATGCAGCATAAAGGGCTGTTTTAACAGAGGAAGGTAGTAGGTGTAAAATGCAAGCCAGTCTTAGATAATCACAGGTAGTAACACTTTAACTTCAACTGATTTGTTCCAGAGAGTATTGCTCTAAGAAAATGACTTTCTATAAAGTAGTCCATGGAAACACTAGCATCCGAACAGTGAGGGAATGTTTTTCTTTCACGCTAATGTATTCTGCTTTTAGGAGACGGGTTTGGAACAGAATTCTTATACTACTTTCTTGCAGACTGACTTTTATTGAACCTGACTCTGCAAGGGAACATATGCCTTCACTATGGGAGTCTGTATACAAAAACCTGCCATTTCTGATGCTAGAAAGCAATTAATCAGATCAGCAAGTATATAATCCAGATATCTTACCATCATATTAAAATAAGAATATGTTTGTGAGAGGCAGCTGTGTTGTAGGGGAAAACTACTATATTAAGAGAAAAAAACAACAACTAGGATTTGTCTTTAACTGGCTAAGCAACCTTGGGCAATTACTTAATAGCTCAGCCTTGATTTTCTCATCTATAAAATGGGGCCAATATTTCTTTTTCATAATTAGACTCTGTAAAATATCTTTTAAAATATAAACTGTGATAAAAATATAAAAATTATATAGGTTTATGATAATTATATTTTATTGTAGAATAAGAAGCATGCTTGAGGCCCTGGCTGGTAGCACAGTGGATAAGGTGCTGGCCTGCAAACCCAAAGGTTGCAGGTTCGATTCCCCAGCCAGGGTACGTAACCAGGTTGCAAAACAGGTCTCCAGTCAGGTCTGTGGCTGGAGGCAGGTGAAAAGCAAGCATACATAGATGTCTCTCTCCCTCCCTGCCTCTCTCTCTTCCCCTCTTTCTAAAAATAATTAAAATAAAATCTTTAAAAAAAAAAGAAGCATGCTCGCCACATGTAAAAATTTTCTGAGAAATTTGTTTGTTAAAACACAGTATGGAATAGTATGATTAGGAAGTTCTAGACCTGTCTTTGCACCTGTTTTCCTGCTGAACTGTGGGAGCTCTCAGGGCAATGCTGGCCCATAGCAGCCATCAGAAATAGACTCGTGGGAAGAAAGGAAAGAGGGAGAGAGGAAGAAAAGAATAGAGGGAGGTAAGAGAAAGAGGAAAGGAGAGAGCAAGAGAGGATTTTCTTAGGCTGATAATAACAGTCCATTTCAAAAGCATTCCACAGCATGCCCGGGCTGGTGGCACAGTGGATAAGGTGCTGTCTTGTGAACCCAAAGGTTGCTGGTTCGATTCCCCAGCCAGGGTGCATGACCAGGTTGCAAGCCAGGTCTTTAGCCAGCTCTGTAGCTGGAGGCAGGTGAAGGGCAATGGTATATTGGTGTTTCTCTCCCTCTCTGTTTTTCTCCCTTCCCCTCTCTCTGAAAATGATAAATAAAAGCTTAAAAAAAAAAGGATTCCATAGCAAAGATGTCCCATTTAATGACAGTGTCTCTGAAATTAATACATAGTCTTTGAAGGGGTCAAGGCTTACTTGGATGTTTATTTTCCAGTATGATTGTTAAAAGAAAAATTAGGTCATTATCTTGTAGTCACACTTCATTCTCTTCTTCAGGATATGCACCCATTGCATATAAGGGAAACACTGAATTTATTCAACTTCGAATTTTCATCTTGATATAGCTGGCTATATATTTTGGCTGGCAAAATCTGGCTCCTGTGTCTGCCAAAATACTTATATATAAATTTCTATTCACTCCATTCAAAAATGTATGAAACTGTAAAACAAAAAATTTTGCTGACATATAAGGTTCAGTGATGCTCCAAGTGGCTCAAAGAAACAAGAATGCAAAGAATGAGCAACATGTATCTGCTATTTAATCAAGTGAGCCACTAACATGGTTTGGCATATGTTGATATTTTATAATTCTCAATAACAAGTTTATCATCTGGCATGTAAATATTTAAGGCTAAAATAACACAAAAGATTTACAACATAATTTTAAGTGGAAAAAAGTGCAACATCAGAGTTGAATATGAAGTGATTATTTCTATGTTTTTTAAAAAGAAGAACACACAAAAATCCTAATAACATAAAAGTTTAGATGAGTAGCAATCAAAAGGCAGTTTGTTTCCTTCTTTTAGTGTTAGAGGTTTTCCTTATTGGGAAGGCAGTGCTTTTGTAATAAACTAGTCTTAAAATTCTCAAATTATACAGAATTGTTTTAGCTAACAACAATTCCTATGTATCTAATCTGTCACTAGTATTACAGAACTTAGACTGTATTAGCACAATTGCCTTCACAGCAATGATAAGAGATATTTATCAGAATCCTCTTCCTTGGGATTACTCCTTCCCTACAAATCAGGGCTCCTGGTGTTCCTTATGTCCCCAGTCCCATTATGCAGTGGTACTGCCTACTGACATTGGCAAAATCGGGATGGAGGTACACTTTAAAATACCTCAAACTTCATGTTTCTTCTCCTTACTATAGCTTCTCCCATTTTCTTCAGAAGCCTGGGAGGCACAGAGTGATGGAGTGGAGGCAGGACTTACCGTGATCCACTCACGTGTTTATGTATGAAGTCAGCATGGAAACGTGGGACTAGAGGATCCTTCTCACCGTGCACAATTAAGGTGGGGCACTGGACCAGTGGCAGCAAATGCCGACAGATATTACCTGAAAAACAAATGCACAGAGGGTTGGCTCTACTCTGATCATTTCACAAGGTGAGAAGCATAGACAGAGGCAAGTGTACCTCTCTTTCAACCTCAGTATCCCAGCCTGTAAATTGACCTTTGAATCAGATGAGGTCTGACTGGTCATCCAGCTCTAACATTCTGTGCATTTCCTTTTCTGTTTCTCTGCTGTTTTTTAAATTTAAATTTTAATTTTATTTTAAAGCTTTATTAGTGAGCCAGCAGTTTTGCCTGATTTAAATTCAAAATTCATGTAAAACAGTAAGAAAAACAAACAAAACCCTAGAACTCTTTATATTACAAAGAGGCAGCTCCCTGTTTGCAAAGCCACACACAGTAGGTGCTTGGCCATCTGAAAAGCTCCGCCCGGGGAAATAATGTCTTAAGAGGTCCTTGGGGTCCTGGCAGCCTCCAAAACTCTGGTACCGCACCAAAGCTGAACATATATAACTCATTTAGTGCCCAGAACAACTTCATGAGGTAGCTATTCATTGCCCTAGTTCTCAGGCAAGGTATTGCAGCTTGGAGAAGCTAAGTGATTTGCTTGAATCCATTCTAACAGCAAGCCAAGTGGCAGAATCAGAATGTACACCCATGTCTGTCCAACTCCAAATCTATGCAGCCAGTCCCTATACGAGGTCTGAGCAGCCTTAAACTTGAATGTAAAACCGGGAAAAGGGGCTCCTTCCAAATTAATTAGTACAGAGGGAGAAAAGTAGTTCATTAGCAATCTTGCTATAAGATGACCGATGCACTGTTAGATCCTCTATATTATGACATTTTTCACTCCTTTTCTCATTAAAAAAAAAAATTATTTTTTAGAGTTTCAGGTTTATAGCAAAACTGAGTGGAAAATTCAGAAATTCCCCACATGCCTACTGCCCCCGCAATGCCCACCCCCACACACACTACCACCCCCACCCCTCCCAGAGGGTACATTTTTACAGTGAATAAACTTCCATTGACATATCATCACCCAAAGTCCATAGTTTCCCTTAGGGTTCACTCTTGCTGCTGTACATTCTATGGCTTTCAGTAAATGTATAATGACATGTTATCTAGTATAGCATCATAGAGAGAGCATTTTCACTGCCCTAAAATTCCTCTATGTGCCATTCTAATAGGTGAAGGGTGGGATCTCATTGTTGTTTAGTCCTTTTTCAATTGAGTTGCTTTATTGTTCAGTTTTAAAAGTTCTTTGTATATCCTGGATAACAGTCCTTTATCAGATGGGTCTTTTGTAAATATTTTCTCCCAGTCTATGGCTTGTCTTTTCATTCTTTTGACAGTGTCTGCTGCAGAGCACACATTCTTAAATTGAACAAATATAGAACATATTTAAATCGTTTAATTCTGATTCTACCTTTGAGCAATCCAAACTTTTCCCTACTCTCTTCAAGAAAACATAAAAGTTTACATGTCACAAGTTGCCTTCTTTAATGGAGAACTACCTCAGACATTGTTTTATAGCAATTTCTTTGTTTGCTTTAAAAGCCAAGGGAAACATTTCAAGCACCTACTTTTATGTGTGTCCTGCATTTGAACAGGATCTATTTGCTCTTTTGAACTTAAGCCAAGAAAGTAACATTTCCAAATGTCCTTTTCATTTGTGAAGGTTTTGACAGATGATTCATTCTGGAAATAATTAGTTAAGAGATCAAACTGGTCTTTCAATCACAATGATTTTAAAACTGAATGTGTTCTAAGATTAGATTTAGCTACTTTATTCTTTCAGTAATTAAAAAGACATTAAAAATGTAAATATCTATATAAAATACTTTAATTCAGAATTTCTCTTAAAGATGTCAATTCTTTAATTAGAAATCATGTCAATTTTTCAGATAAAGACAGGGAGACAGCAATTAGGGCTGAAGTCACATAACTTAGTTCTGAAGATGGGAAAAGAACTGAACACTCTTCATACTAACTCTGCTGGGGCTAAAGGTCATAACAGAAAGTCCATCCTTCTTTGTCCTAGGGTAAATTGTCTAAATGTTCAAAAAGAAAAAACAATACGGTATATGTTGCAGCTTGTTTGTTTTCTAATTACCCACTCTGAAATGAGAAAATAAAGACTATTTGAGGCCTCTGGAGAATTATTTTGTCATCACACACAAAGGATTAGAAGCAAAAAAGAATGGTCTGCTATTAAAGACTTAACATTATAAACCTTTATACCATATACAATCTGTCACTAGTTTAAGGTAGACTTGATAAAAGAACTTATATTGTAAACAATCACTAGTATTCTCTGCTCATACATCAGTGTGTAAGGACAGGGGGCAAATGCGTTAATCCCTGAGGAATTCTGGAACATCTGGGGAGGAACTAAAGACACCTCCATGATTGGCAAAAGAACCATTAAATAGTTCACATATCCTACCATCAGGAAGATGTTTAAACTGTTTTATGCCATCCACCCACTTTTCACAGGTTTTTGCAAGGTAGTCATACCCATATAGGGTTTCTAGAGGCTTTCTTGTTTTCTCACTCCACTTAGAAACATCTCGGATACCTGAAAAATATAAGTGTGAATAAGAATAGGTTTAGTGTCATACTGTACTTAATCTTTACAAGTATTGCAAGCTCTGAGCCATTGCTCTCTGCTCTGTCTGCCTAAATGCTTCCCCAGGTCCAATATGGCTCCTCATTCATCTAGGTCAGCAAGGCCTTGCCCTGCTGACTAGCCTCCCTCCAGCTCCTCTGCTTAGCACATACCAGTACTTTGCAGTGTTTTCTATGTCCATGGCTGAGTGTCTGTCTCCCCACTAGGTGTCAGCTCCAGGGTATGGCTTTGTTTTGTTCCTCCCTGTACCCCCAGAGCCTAGACCAGTTCTTGGTACAAAATAGGCACATAGCATAGTCTTACCAAGTGAAAGAAATGAGATCTTCATTTAATGCTTTCTGTTAATGCTACACGATTTATTTATTTATTTATTTATTTATTATTATTTTTTAGAGGGAGGGGCAAGGAGATAGGCAGAGAGAAAGGGAGAGAGACATCAATGTATGGTTACCTTTCACCTGCCTCCAGCTGGTCACCTGGCCGGAGACCTGGCTTGCAATCTTGTTATGTGCCCTGCCTGGGAATTGAACCAAAGACCTTTGGGTTCACAGGTTGGCAACTTATCCATGGTGCCACCAGCCAGGGCTTAATGCTATAGGATATTTAAAAAAAAGAGGTAATTCTCTAGTTAGGGTCACCTGAGGAAGAGTGACATTATTTTAACAAGAGGGCTTTTATTCTGAATTGCACTTATGTACACTGAGAAATGCACGCCAATTATGTAATTTCTGCTACTGAAGAAATATGGGTATAAAAGGTTAAATACTAACCTCAAACTATACTATAGATGCCTCACTATTAGAAAAAAATGTAATGGCTAAAAGCCACCTTTAAAATAAACATTCAATTGCTTAGCCTAATCTTTTCCATACTTTAAATACACTGAAATGAAATTCTAATCCTCCTGAGCATATTAAATATTGCTCATCTAGAACTTTTAATAGTGTTTATGCTACAAGGTGCACCTTAAAGATAACATGACATAATGAATTCACATTGAACAATAACTTAGCATTCCAGACACCCAATCTATATTTAGGAAATAAAAATAATGAAATGAAGAAAAAACTGCTACATGAAACTGTAACTGCCTCCTAAGGAAGGAAGATCCTGTTATAGTGCCTGCCTTTCTTCTGCTGATTGGTTTAAATCTGCAGAGGTGTGGCTAGAATTGGATAGAGAGGCTGAGGAGAGCTGAAATTCTCTGTGGAAAAGTGAAAAGTCTTCAGAAAGGGGTGAAGAGAGGAACCTGAAAATTAAGAGGTGGGAAGATATTTGGAAAGAAGAAAAGGGAGAAGAAAATGGAGAGAGGGGATGGCAAGAGGGTGTAAAAAAGGCCAGTTAAAATTCCCTGTAGTTGCAATACTACTTGGCAGTAAAAAAGAAGGAAATCTTACCATTTGTGACAGCCATGGCTGGACCTGAAGAAAGTATTATGCTAAGTGAAATAAACCAGTCACAGAAAGACAAATATATAATTTCACCCATGTATAGAATATATGAACAAAATAAATTAATAAACAAAACAGAAACAGACTCAGATTCAGAGAAAAGAATCACAGTTGTTGGGGGAGGTGGCTGGGTAAAAAAGGTAAAGGGGTTAAGTGAAAAAACAAAACAAAAACAAACAAACAAACAAACAAAAAAACCTTTATAGACACAGGCAACAGAGTGAAAGGGGTAGGGGGTGTTAAAAAATAAATTTAAACAAATTCCCTATAGATAGTTCTACTTTTGGCTATATATATATATATATATATATATATATATAGCAGACTATATACACCATCTGAAAGGTCCTCTTATAACTAGACCTTTATAGTATATACTTTTTGTTGCAATGTTAAAGTTGCAGTAATGGACTAGAATATTAATGTGTATGAGTAATACGTGTGTGTGTGCATGCATGTGTGTGTGTGTGTGTGTGTGTGTGTAAGGGAAAGCAAACCTTGATAACAGAACAGAGTGGTAAGATTACTGAAAGGCAGGGCTGCTTTTGAGGAACTGTGACTGTTAGCTGGGGTTGAGAGGGCAGAGCTGAGCCTGAGATCCCTGGGGTACGCTGAGAGGAAAATGGCCCTAACCTGGTCTGATGCTATGGTTCCCAGGAGTAGCGAATGCATATCCTTGGTGGAGGAAAGCAATTTCAACGATGCTCACTGGGCTTTTCTGTGTGTTTCCAAAGTAAGAATGAGCAAATATTTGCTCCTTACTGAAGCTCACAAAACAATCAGAATCTTTACAAAGCTAATGAAAAAAACTAGAAAACTGGAAGAGAAAGCTTTAAAAATTGAGCAGAACACCATACCAAGAGACAAGAAGATGAACAAGAGATAGGGAGATGGAAAGACAAGGTCTACAAAGTCCAATAAGTTGCAGAAAAGTAGGAAAGAAGGAGAACGCAAGACATGCACTATTTGAAAGGAACAGGCAAGAATATTTTTCAAAAGTGATGAAAGAATCCAAAAACAAGAATAAAATGTAATCCAAATATGAGAAATAAAAAGAAACCACACTTAGAAACAGAATAATACATCAGCAATCTATCAAAGAAAAAGAGAACATCTGAACAGGCAGAAAAAAGACACATCACTCCAGAGGAAGGAAATCAGACTGACAAAACTTCTCAACAGCAGTAAGGAAAGCAGAAGACAGTGTGGTATTTGAAAAAATGATTTTTCACTTTTATTTCTGTTCTTGGACAAACAATCTTTCAATAATGAGGGTGACATAAAACACATTATTGGGTAATAAGTGAGCATACTGTTACCAGACCTACCCTTAAAGAACCTCTACATAATAACAGCAGGAAAGAGAGAGAAGATCTTAGAAGATCTGAGAGGAAAGAAGGAGAGGTGAGAAGAGTAATTGACTGTTTGGTAAATATAAAAACAAATAAAACCCACTAAGCTAATGAGAAAACAAAACATTGTAACATTTCCTTACTTTAAATTAAGTAGTTCTGTCCAAAAGGAAGCAAAAGACAAGCCATAAGCTATACTGTACAACATAAACACAATTACTAACCAGCAAAGGGTTAGTAATCAGATGATTAAAAAACAAAAAACAACCCCTCTGTAAGCCAATAACACTGCAATAATATTGGAAGTATTCCTGTCTGTTGTTACACCTGATGAGGAATATCTATCAAATATACTGTACTATATGATAACTATTACATAATAAAAGTTTAAAAATCAATAAAAAGAAATGGTATGAATAGATATAGTATCGAAAAAGAAGCCCCAGTGGTCATAAACACATAAAAGATTCTCAACCCAACCAGTATTTAAGTTAGGGTGTCTCATATGTTGCTGGTGGAAATAGAAATTCACTCAGTTACAAAACAATCTGTCACTTGTAATGGGGTATATCTGCATTCCACAATACTCAGTGGTCACATATACCCTGGAGAGACACTGTTGTCATACCCCCTCATAGGACATGTACAAGGATGTTTATAATAACACTTGAAATAGACCAACTGTCCATTGACAAAAGAAAGGGAAAATAAAATACAACATGTTTGTTCAATAAAATATGACACAGCAATATCATGAATCTCAGAAATATAATGTTCTGTGAAAGAGTCATAAGAGATGAGCTATAGCATGAAGTCACAGTGTAGCTCCAAAAAATTATATAATAAAAATATTTGATTTGTCTAATATTATGTATTAATATAACATTAATATATAGTTTATAATATTTTATGTAATACTTTTAATGTATATATTTAAAATTTTTACAAAATAAAGAAAGTCTCCTGTGGTGGGAAGGCTAAGACCTTTTAAGAACCAAACTAGCTGATGTTCAGTTTGAAGATATTTTCCTTGCCAAAATGTAAATTCCTCCACTCAGGACAGTAAGAGATCCTTAAAGTGAATGAACATGGTAGAACCAGGTATTTGGAGAAAGTGGTATCTATGGGAATGTAAAATCTTGGTGGAGGAAAGCAATCTCAACCAGGACTCCCACAGGAACATTACCTAAATATCAAGGGCCAGGGAAATCCAGCAGTAGCTGAAGCAAGCCAGATGTTCACATCAAGCACTATGGTTAATAACATAGGCTTGGAAGTCACAATGTCTACATTTGACTCTTAGCTCTTACACTCACTAGCTCTGAGACCCTGAGCAACTTCCTTGACTTCTCTGGGTTATAGTTTTCTTATCTGAATAATGAGAATTCTAATAAGACTATGGGATAAAAGCAAATATATTAGACATGGTATATTCTAACAATAGTACTTGGCACTCAAAAATATTCTATGTAAACCCTGGCTGAGTAGCTCAGTTGGTTAGACACACCTTGACACACCAAGGTTTCTGGTTTGTTGTTCCACAATAAGTTGATGTCTGTCTGTTTGTCTGTTTCTCTCTCCTCCCCTTCCTCTCTCTCTAAAATAAAAAATAAAAAAATAATTCACTGTATTTATATATTTACTTCTGAACTCTTTTTTTTTTTTCAGGAGAAAGCCTGTTTACACCAAAGCATATTTTCCACCAAAAATGAGTAGTTTCATAGTTAAGTTCTTCCTAAAATAGCCATTTGAATCAAACTGTTTGCTGATCCAAAACAACTAATTTCTTCTACCCATCAAGATATTGATACTTGAGCATAAAATTTGTGATAGGTACTTGAATCTTAATGAAGAAAACATTCATTCATCATCAATTAGTGAGTTAATCCAGTAAACATTATTTGAAGTCTGCTGTGTGTTAGTCACAACAGATGCAAACCTGAATGAGCTATGGTCTCTGCTTTTCAGTAAAGGACTGGCAGTCAACCATGATAGTAAGAGGTACTAAGTGTCATGGGAGACGATGGGGAAGGACAGAGATGGTAAGTGAGCTCAGGGCGGAGGCAGTGGGGAAGATACACGGCCGCATTCAGGTCAGTGAGAACAGAAGTCAGCACACGAATGCAGAAGCAGGAACAGCATGTGCAGGGGCACAGAGGCTGAGAACCATGCTACCTCCTTCCAAAACCACAGGGATTTTCAGGTGCTGAAGAAAAAGATGGGTGTGTAGGGGTGAGGGAGACAAAAGTAGCAGGAGATGGACCTGGAAAGACAGGTCCTGGGTCACTCGAACTCTGTGAGCAAAGCTGAGAAGTTTGAACTTGCTTATCCAGAAACTGATACTGAATGATTTTTAAGTAAGATATAATGATATTACACTTAAAAAAATTCCTATCAAAGCAGTATGGACGGTAGATTGAAAGAAGGTAAAAATGGGGACTGTTAGAAAGGTACTGAATGGATCTAAGTGGAGACTGATGAGGGGCTGGACTCGGAGCCTGGCAGGAGGAATGGAAAAGGAAGATGGGCTGCAGGCAGAACTAAGGAGGAATGTGAGTAGAACGCAGAGGGCTCCATGACTATCCAGTGCAGGGCACACGCTTGGCCATTAGTGTCAGACTTGAAGTGCTGCCTCCTGGCTATGTCATCATGGCAGGTTTCTCCACTTCACTGACCATCTAATGAAAGAGGCTCAGTAATAATTAATTCATAGGAACACCGTACGGGGTAAAAATGTTAGTTTGCAGCAGGTATTCAATAAATAGTGATTAAAAATATTATTTTATGGGAGAAATAGCATTTTCCATTAGGAATCACTTACCAACATAAGAAACTTAGCAGGTAGAACACGTTTGTAGAGGAAGGCTGAGTTCAGTTTCAGACATATATTGAATGAATATAAGGTACAATATGTGATTAAAAAAATGAATACAAAATGATTACCTGAAATTTGGGAATTCAGTGAAGCCAAGGGATGGCTGATACTACATGGGTGTAAGGGTGAGAAGAGGAAAGGGGCACTGAGGATAGTGTCTGGGTGACCCCAATGTCCCAGGACCCAGCTGTGAAGAGTGGGCATATGTGTCAAAGCCAGAACAAAACAAAGCCAGGAGAAGGAAGTCGAAAGATGATGGTGGCAGCAACTTCAGGACAGAAAGCTTCAGGAACAGGGGTGAAAGTAATATCATACACACCACATGTGTGTTTTCAAATGCTGCAGGATGACCAAGGAAGCAGAGGGCAGGCAGTAAGTGTGCAATGGGAACACGGGGGTACTGCCTTCTCTGGACTGTGGGGTGGAGGCCATCTTAGCACAAGTTAAGGGAGACAGGGCCAACACTGGAACGTGTATGGCGTTGGATTTCTAGGAGAAGAGAACAATATTGACAAAGAAAAAAAATATCTGATTGAATAATGACTATAAACTTCCTAAATTTTAATGCTCCAAAATACACAAAGCAATAACTCAAAGGAGAGAGACACATTCACAATTATATCTGAAGACTAAAACATTTCTCTCTCTACACTACTGATAGAACAAGTAGCAAAATTCGGAAGGGATATAAAAGGTCTGAACAATACCACCAGATAACTTTGTCTAATTGACATTTATAGGACATTCCACACCACAACAGCATAATCATATTATTTTCAAATGTACATAGCACGTTTACCAAGCTAGACCATAATCTGGGACATAAATTAAATTTAAAAAATTAAAATAAAAAAAGAATTAAAATCATACAAATTACATTTTCTGAATATTAAGGAATTACACTAGCAACCAGTAACAGAAAGGTATCAGAGAAACTCCTAATATCTGTAAAGTAAATAATATTTCTAAATAACCATGGATGAAAGAGGAAGTCTGAAGGAATATTAGAAAATATTTCAAACTAAATAAAAACACAACATTTCAAAATTTGTAGGATGCAGCCAAAGCAACACTTAGAAATTCATAGCATTAACTTTTTATATGAAAAAGAAGCAAGTTCTAAACAATAACTTCAGCTTCTACTTTAAGACTTTGGCAAAGAAAAGCAAATTAAAACAATCAGAAGGAAGAAAATAATAAAGAGCAGAAACAATAAATTAAAAGGAGAAAACAATAGAAACTTATAAAACAAAAATTTAGTTCTTTGGAAAAAAATTAATGGAATTGATAATCCTCTCGTTAAGCTGGGCAGGATGAAAAGAGAGATGCTACAATGATCAGTTTTGGGGAACAAAGAGCAATGGCACTGTAGCCCTTACAAACTTTTAAAGAGTAATAGGGGATAAAAAAAGAGTAATAAGGGAATACTACCAACAACTCTAAAAGAATCCACTGGCTTGGACAAGATCATATTTATCTCAGTGAGAACAGTTTTGGTAAGGGCCACAATGGGCGATGGGCCAGGGTGTACTGGAGAAGAAATGAGAGGAGGATGTGTGGGAGCAAAAAGTGCAGACAACTCTTACAATAAGTTTGTGGGAAAGAACAAAGAATGGTAAGGTAGGAACTACGCATAGGTAAATAGGACAACCTTTTGGACGAAGAACCATGCCCATCTTTATAGGCTGAGAAGACAGATCCATAGAGAGAAGTCAATGATACAGGACAGGGAGAGAACCAAAGGCACCAAGTGCTAGAGGCAGTGGGAGGGGAAGACCAGCAACAAAGGGACCAGCTTACGTTGCATAACACAGACATGCTCCTCCCAACCAGGTGGGGATACAATAGAACCAGCAGGAGTACTATCAAGGATTGGTAACTAAATCAGACTTACCAGCTCAAGTGTTTAGAGTTCATTACCGAAGAGAAGGGCTGTTAAGAACTAAGATCCTACAATAAAACACTGCCATTAAGTAGCTTCCTTAAGTCATGTGAATTGCAGAATAGCTGAAAAAGACTAGACTTGTGATATTCTAATGTGCAGGTCTGCAAACTACTTCTATAAATGATGAGAGTGAGTATTTTAGGCTTTGCAGGCCAAGAGGCAAAAATCAAAGATATTAATTATGTAGATAAAGGAGGGAAACTCTTGGTTTAATTTGCCCTGTGTGGAGTAGGCCATCCTGGAACCAGCAGAAACATCCTCAGGACAAAAAAGCTACTGCCCTGAAGAGAAGGGTCTTGGTGGGCCAGGCCAGCACGGGGTGGTGCCAGGGTAACCCAGGTCAATCTCACTTTGCACCTCAGGGACCCCCATAGCCTAATGCACCCTTCTCTCTCCAAAGGGCCCAGCAGTCTCAATTTGGGCAGCCTACTGGAGGCTAAGCAACTCCTGAATTGCCAACTGAAATTCCATGACAGGGTGCCTGGTTACAACTAAAAGTTGTAACCAGTGTGCAGGTGGCCACAAGGCCAGGCCCAGGCAGCAACAGTGGGAGTGGAGGAGGAAATGGGGATGAAGAGAGATACCCAATATTGACCCCTACGACCCCTACGAGGCAATAGCCTCCTAGATGGGGTTTTAGGCCTTACAAAAACAGAGGGTGAGCTGGATTTAACCCATCAGCTGTAATTTGCTGGTCCCTGTCTCTGTGTCTCTGAAGACCTTAAAAATAAGCCTGAAGGACAACCTTAAAAAATGTGAACAGCACGAACATTCTTCATCAAAATATAAAGTTTCATATTTGAATACAATGTTCCCTTTTGCACTTACATTATTTTAAATGAGGTTAGGTAAATAACACTTCACAACAAACCCCTCCTTCCTCGAAGTTCACCATCAGTAGCAGAAAATGTAAAGACTGATTTAGCCCTTTCCTGAGTTGTAAAAGTGTTGCTTCTGGAAAAAGAAAGCTTTTAACCACAGACTGGTTAACACTGCATTATTTTTTCTGAACCTTAGAACCGAGAACTAGAAGAGGCTGAGATATGGCTTGTATATACATATCAAAATTAGAATTAAAGGGAAGCCCTGACTGGTGTGACTTGGTGGGTCATCATCTTGGCAAAATGAAAGGTTGCCGATTTGATTCCCAGTCAGAGCCCAGGCCTGGGTTGTGTTTGTGGGGTTAGTCTCTGGCTGGGGCATGTGTGAAAAGCAATTGATTAATGTCTCCCTCTCTTCCTCCCTCCCTTCCCCTCTCTCCTAAAAGAAATAAAATCTTTAAAAATAAAAAGAATTAAAGGGGAGAGGGAAGAGGAGGGTGCTACTTGTCATGACACCCCCAGTTCACGGAACCTACCCTCATAAATAATTTCATCTTCCTCAGTCACATAGGCATTGGCTCCCCAAATCACCATCTTGCAGATGTAAGTGGGATATTTTGCAGCTGCAATGAGTGCTGTTATACCACCATCACTCCACCCCAGCAAAGAGAACTTCTTAAACTTCAGCTTCTGTGATAAATACAACAAAAGGCATAGGTTATTGCTTCTCTCTATTACAATAACCCAATAATCAGTAATTAGCAGAATCAGTACAGCTGTGGGGTTTGGAGTGTCAATTGCAGTATTAATGAAAATCCTAGAGTTCACCATTTGATGACAAAAATGTTTTCTTTCAATTAGTTTAATGTAAATGTAATTATCATAAAAACTTAAGTCCATAGTATTGATTAGAATTTTGAAGGGACTAATTCATGTTGGATAAAATCTCAAGGAATTGGAAATGATGGAGAACAGCTGTATTTGGACATGACCATGACAATCGCGTGTATGTGCATTTGCACACCTGAGCAAAGACTTGAGAACAGCTGTGCAGATGAGAAAGGGAAACTGGATGAAATGAAGTCACTGCATCTGGTAAAGAGACTAATTGCAACATTGTGAAGAAGTGGCTAGAGAAGGTCTAGGGGAAAATGGTGTCATGGGAGGTTATGTTAGTCCTGAGTGAATCAACCAGGCTCTGAAAATGTGTTTCTCGGGGAAAACGAAAAAAGATTACATCTAAGAAATGTTTTCTAGAGGCAAAAATTAAATAACCAGGTAGATTAAGTTAAAGAATTGTGATAACCACAATGGATAACAACTTGGCGCCATCTTGTAAAATGAACCTGTGTATCTTCTATAACCCTGCAAGCCATCCCTCAAATATGTATGGAACCCTTACATAGTTGCAACAGGAGATAGGTCCAAATGTCCACAGCAGCAGTGTTATAGTGGCAAAAGAATGAGAACTGAAATGTCCATGGCCAACATAATGTTCACTGCCCTGCTGCTTATAATCGCCACAAAAAAGGGCAATTTAAAAATTAAGCTATTGCTTTGGCAGGGTGGCTCAGCTGGTTGGAGCATCGTCCTGTACATCCATCAAAAGGTTGCAGGTTTAATCTCTGGTTAGGGTGTGTATGGGAGGCAACTGATCGATGTTTTTCTCCCTCTCTTTAAAATAAACAAATGCATCTTCTGGTGGGGATAAAAAAAATTAAGCTATTTATCAACAATTAGGAGAGAGGTGAAGTAAGACACAGTACATCGATACAATGAAATACTATGCCTCTATTATAATACTGATATAAACTTACATTTAGTCACATGGAAGTATCTCCTTGACAAACTGTTGAATGAAACAGTAAGTTGGAAAACCATGAGGTACAGTAAGAACCATGCCATCAATATAGAAATGTGTATTTATAAATGTAATAAGGCTAGCCAGAAGGGCAGGGCCTCAAAATCTGGGTAGTGATATCTCTACATAGTTGGATTGTGAGATATTTCTACTTCCTTCTTTATATGTGTTTGAACTTTTAAAACTTCCTACAGGAATCGCATGTTATCACCCCTGTAGAAATGAAAAACAAAACAAAACAAAACAAAATAAATGAAGACAGGCCCAGCCAGTCTCCCTCCCAGGGCTCTTCCCTAAAAGATCCACCTTCATCAAATCAACAGCATCTTTTGCATCCCTTTCAAAAAAGTCCCCTGGGAAGTCTCGGTCTGGGGGTCTGGAATGTCCGTATCCTCGAGGATCCCAGGCAACCACTGTGAAGAGCTTCTTATTGAGGTTTTTAATCTGAGGTCCAAAATCAGTCTCTCCACTTCCTAAAAATAATGACATGGTTAATTCAGGCGAATGTTTTCATTGTTTCAAACACATTACTGTAAAAAAAAAAAAAAAAAAAAAAAAAAACAAGAAGAAGAAGAAGAAGAAAAAGAAGAAGAAGAAAGAAATAATTACAATCTTAAAGCAACTAGTTTGTACTCAGACAGCAGATTGTAATCAGCAGAGCCTTGCAACAATGGAATCCCGTTACCGGGAGGCTGACTTCCTTTCCCTGGCGAGCTCAGACCTGCCTTTTTTCTCCCCCTAGTGGCTACTTTCAGAAAGACCGGCACCCTGCTCCTGTATTACTCAAATCTGGTACTTTTGGCGCTTCAGCTTCATCTTCCTTTAAAAAATAAATCATGAAACTGCACAGAAATAGACTCACTAATATGATACGTTTCTGGGTTATTTTTTGCTTTTCTTTTTAAGTGACTGTTACAAGTGGGAGAGATTCCAATTATCTGCAGACAAATTTATGAGATTTGATCCAAGTTATTCAAAATAGAATTCTAAAACCCAGATGTTTGTTTTTTTACTAAGCTAATGTGAATAGCTTAGAAGATTTTTTTTGGGGGGGTTATGATTAGAAACTAGAAAGTTAAATACAGAAATGATGAGGGAGGGCAGAGTGAAAAAATCAGAAATGGTGGGAGAGAGCGGGGAGTGAAAGGAACAAATCAGTTTATTCCATTAAAAAATTACAGAATCGAACAGTCCATGTTAACCAGTCAGTGGTGGATCTGACTAGCAGCTCCTAGCCTGCCCACCAGTCATGGCCACTGCGGGCACACGAAGAACCCTCTTCTGTGCTGTGCTCACACCTACTCAAAGCGATGTGCAGGGCCATTCCTCAAAGAGCCCAGTCCAGGGGCAAATCAGCACTTAATTAATTAAATTAAATTAAATTTATTTATTTAAATAATAAAAAAAAAGTTTTTATTCATTATTTTCAGAGAGAAGGGCAGGGAGGGAGGTAGAAAGGGAAAGAAGCATCAATGTATGGTTGCCTTTCACCTGCCTCCAGCTATGGACCTGGCTGGAGACCTAGCTTGCAACCTGGTTATGTGCCCTAGCTGGGAATTGCCCCAGCGACCTTTGATTCGAAGGCCAGTGACTATTCACTGAGCCACCAGCCAGAGCAGTGCTTTATTTTAAGGTCTGCTTGGTTTTTGAGGACACAAAGCTCAGCCCACAAAGAGATAACTAAACATCTCGCTCGACAAACTAGCTATTATTAAAAAATGTGTTTCAAGATGGTACAGTATCATTTAATGTTATCATTGTTCTGACAAGATATGCCTTTCTCAACATCAGGCAAATCATTCAGAAAACTCAAGCTAAACACATAAATGGATTTTAAGCTCCTGCTTCCTGCTCTTATGGTTACTGAGCTGGAGGGACTTAACCAGGGGCTACCATGGAGTGGCAGGAGGTAAGGAAGCAAGAAAAGGAAACAGTCTAACTCAAGACCAGTTTCAGAAAGAACAACACGTGCTTTCTGGCCCACAGCTATACATTTGAAGACTACTGCAAAGAATACTAAAACCTTAAAGCACTAATTTTAAGGAGCAGTTACCAGTGTACGACATTTGAGAAGGAAACACATCAACACTGGGTACCTGTGGAGAGAGTAGCCACATGCTGGAGAGAGGGGATTAGGAAAGGGAATTTCATTGTCTGACTTTTTGGTTTTTTGAATCAGGTTAAATGTTTCACATAAACAAAAATTAAATTGTTTTTAATACCTGCATAATGACTATAATCTGAAATAACGGAAATCTAAGCTAATAAATTATTCATTGCTTTTACAATGAATAATTACAGATAACTTTGGCTCGACATCAGCCATTGGATTGGATTAAATGTCCTCCTTCATTCCATAGCTGAAAGGAAAGCAAAAGATACTAAATACTATCTAGACAAGGATGCTTCAACAGCTACCATGGTACCATAATCAACTGAGGCTCAGTCAAGGAACCATCAAGTAACTGAATATTTTAAGAGAAAGAAGCAAATCATAAGGATATTTGTATCAATTGGGATTATTGAACTAAACAAAACAACTCAATACTAAAACCCTTGACACCAAAAATTTGAGATGTCCTGAGAGCACTGGAAAATCTTTCTACTACTTATCAAATGAGATTGAAATTCAGCTGCCTTTACAATACTCCATTCATACCAATCTAATTTTTATTTTCAAAAAGCTTTTAAGCTCAGTTTTGTTCTTAGCTCTTACTTTGATTGGACATAGTCCACCATGAAGGGCTATCAATCCATCTTTTAGCACCCAAACTCTCCTGTCTGAGAAAACCCTTAAATCCAGGCAATCTGGAAGGCTGGTCACCTACTCATCTTTTGTCTTCATCTACCCCTTCCCACACCCCTTTCTTTGGTCCCTGTCATCCTCCCAAATTGTGGGAAACTAACTACACAGGATGCTTGCATGGTAAAACCAGGTATTTATGGAATAAAACAATACATATGGCAGGTTATCATACTAAATCACCTGATGTTAATTGCAGTAAAAATTACTTAAAGAATTTCCATAAAGCACTAAAATTACTAATCAGCATTTGGCAACTACTATTGTAAAAGAATCATAGACTACACAGCATGCGAGAGCATTCCATTAAAACCCTCCAGACCCAGCATTCCAGGAAGCAGCAAGACTGCATGCTCGCCCTCTCCGGTCTGCTGATAGTGCAGGTTGACACCATTCACCATCACTCTGGCAGAGGTTACCAAGGTGCTAGAAGAGAAAAAACCCGTCACCGAAGAAAAATTATTATTTAGCAGTACCAATGTAATATGACAATACTGCCCTTTTATTGGCATGAGACAGCTCTAGTACCCATCTTAAGCTTCTCAGACTATTTTGATTGGTGCTTTGATTTTCCAAATCTAAAAAAGGACGTGAGTTTTTATCATCCTTACTAGACTGCAGATCTGGACTCTGTCTTCTTATTTAACTATCCTACAGCACAGCTTGGGGCTTACCCTACATAAGCACTGAGGCTTGTTTAAATCAATAGCCACACAGGCCCACCAGCACGTGCCTGGTGAGCTGGAAGCCAGTAGGGCGTAAGTGCAGGCAGACGCGGGAGCAGCAGCACACGATGGAAAGCGAGGGTGAGCACCCACAGCACAGACCGTGCGCCATCACCTGAGCCTTAGCAGGCCTAGAAGAGCTACCTGGGCCTGTAGCTGCCTTGGCAGCATTCCGAAGGATGATGCAGATCTCAGGGGTCCACAGGGAAGGCTTGATCTCAAGGCTGTCCTGTAGGCGTATGATTTCTCACAGTCTCTAGCCAGCTACACAAGGACTCTAGTTAGGAATGCCTGTCTGCTCTGCTACAGCCAGGCAGTTTTTTAAGAGTTGAAATATTTCCGTGTTGATGCAGCATCTAACTAACTGCATGGATTTGGTGTGGAGATCTTGGGCTAGAGCTACTGCCAGGGTCTGTTCTGACTGTATGATATAATATGTGCCATGCCAGGTTTCTGGTTTTTTTTCTGGTTTTATAAATCAGTATTTTATTTTTACTTTTTGAGGTTCTCTTTTTTAATTCTATTTTTTGCTCAAACCCTGAAACTTTCTTCCTCCTCGTGCCCTAAAGATTTTTAAGGGGCTCCCTTCCTTGCTTGTGAAAGCAATTTTGTAGAGTGAGGTTGTACAGTAAGAGAACCCCCACTATGTCCCAACCCTGCCACCCTGCATCCAACTTTGTCAGTGCCCAGGCCAGCGTGTTGTCATGACTGGCTGCTGCTGGTTGTCTGCATCTCTCTGGGGACCCAGGAGCCAGCTCTGAAGCACTGGCTTAGAAAGGCTTCCTTTCCTTCAGCTTTTATAGTCTCTTTTTACTTAAAAAACAAAACCAAACCAAACCCTCTAATGTCCCTCTGCACTTTGTTGTATCTATGCTTTGATTCCCCATTCCAAATTAATTTTTTTTAATTATCCCCCTGGCTGGTGTGGCTCAGTGAATTGAATGCCGGCCTGTGAACCCAAGGGTTGCTGGTTTGATTCCCAGTCAGGGCACATACCCAGATTGCAAGCCAGGTCTCCAGCCAGGTACCCAGCTGGAGGCATGTGAAGGGCAACCATACATTGATGTTTCTCTCCCTTTCT
Source organism: Noctilio leporinus (assembly GCA_004026585.1). NCBI lineage: Eukaryota > Metazoa > Chordata > Mammalia > Chiroptera > Noctilionidae > Noctilio > Noctilio leporinus. Next base: position 52,990 of record PVIW01002024.1, on the reverse strand, counting down.
TCCTCCCTCCTTTCCCCTCTCTCTAAATAATAATGAATAAAATCTTTAAAAAAAATTTTTAAAGAAAAAATTATTATCCTTACCCCATATTATTTTGGCTGCCTAATAATATAGAAATAAAACCAGGTAGTTTAGAATTGGGCATGATGGCAACTCAATGTCAGAGAAGGGTTACTAAGGCAGAAGCTTTGAAGGCAGCTTTAGAGAGGCAGAGTGATCCCATCAGAGTTGGCTAGAGGTGTTTGGAGAAGCGTGAGAAGATAGCATTGAAGATGAACTTCCAAGAATACTGTGGGAGGGTGATCCCAAAAGAAGAAATAGTGTGACCAAAGGCATAGATTGGAACAAGGGACATGTGAGGGGACAAGCAGTGTTCAACCTGGCAGGAGTGTGGGGAAAAAAGAGGGGACGTATTTTGAGGCTGACCAACGAAAGGGTTTGCAGCTAAAGGGACCGAAAAAGTCCCTCGGGCCTTATGTCGGCATCCTGTGGGTGATGGCACCACAGGCCTGTGCATCAGGGAGCTGCTAGGACCTTTCACCAGCCTCCAGCTTGGGGAAACAGGACAGAGGACTGCTTACAAACAAAAACAAGTCATTTTCAGACATAAGAAAAAGTTTTATTTTAAAAAAACAGTACTTACTGAATGATTTATTTTCACATAAATATAATTGAAGTGGGTCTAGCATTTTTTTCTACAGCTTATCAAGGGGCCACTCGGATGGTAGGCAGGCCTCAGATCAGCACTGTTGTGTGTGGTGGAGGGGAGTCGCCACAGACACCAGGCCTTGAAGGGCCCTGACATGTGCATAGTACTTGAACCACATTCCAGATCCCAAATTCCAAATTTTCCAAACTATCCGGGTGTGTGTGTGTGTGTGTGTGTGTGTGTGTGAAAACTTCAGAAAATTTAAAGAACAAAAATAGATGTCTTTCCTTAGGCTGTCAATTTGTCTTTTCCACTTTCTCACCCCTAATAATTGTTGCTGTAACTCAGGTGTTCTGAAGCCGGTATGTTCATTAGAATTACCTGTGACGAATGAAAAATGTACCTGCCTGGGACAATCCTGGGAGACCATCATTCAGTAATGGGGTAAAATCCTGGCATGTGCTCTCTAAAGTGCCAACTCACTATTGTACTCTTTGTTTATTTGTTCATTTATTCATTCCTTCATATATTTCCTAAACATCTACTTTGGATACTCCATGTTGCTTGGAGGCTGGCAGGAAGGCAGATAATGAAACCTGCAAGTACCATGTGGGTACTATGCAGTTTGTCAAGTATTATGACAGCAGAGTAGCATATAGCAGACCTTGGGGGTGTAGGTGGTAGACCTTGGGGGTGTAGGCAGCAGACCTCAAGTTCACCACACCTCACCAACATCTCCATGGTTGCCTACTCAGCTCCTTTGTAGGAGAACATCTCCTGCCTCCCACTGTATCACTGGGATTCACACTTAGATTTGAATTATCTGGCAAAATGTTTTTTAAGTGTCTAATTCATTTTTATGATTATAACTATGCATGTTTTAGTGTTTTGCTTGTTTTTTTTTTTTTTTTTCCTTTTCTGGTGAACTTAAATCTCTAGATGCCCAGGCCACGCTAAATCAATATCTCTGGGGTGGGATCCAGGTATTTTTATTTTTTTAAATCCCCAGGAAATTCCAATAGGTAACTCAGGTTAATAACTACTGTACTGAGTTAATTTCTTGGAGAGAAAAAAGTCCAGTCTCCCTTTTCTAAACAGCCAGTACAAGGGCATGCTCACCTTAAAAAGCCATCATTTTACCTCACACTTGTCCTTGACTTCTTCTTTTTTTTTTTTTTTTTCCTGGGAGGCTGGGTAATTTTGTGAAAGGGAAGATGGTCAGGAGCAATATAATGGCAAACAGGTCCTAACTGAGTGGGTTGAACTATACCCCTCACAGAGGAGGGGGGCTGTAAGAATGTAAATAATTAAACTAAATCAGTTTAATTATTAAATTAAGTAACGGGCTCTGCCAAGAGCTATTTCATCTCATTCATTTTGCTATGTGCCCATTATATTTACCAAATTTTACCACTGAGGAACCCAAGGATTAGAAGGTTTAAGCAATTTGCCCCAATCACCCTGCTAGTAAACTGCAAAGTCAAGATGAGCATCTGACTATGTTCCTATTTGTATCATCACTAATTTTACCTCCTAATTACTTAATTCTCATGTCCCAGGCCTTTTACAGTCAGTATCTTAAATCCTCAGAACAATTCTGCAAGGCATGAAGCTCAGAGAGGTTGAGTATTGGGTTGGCCAAAAGTCCATTTAGTTTTTTCTGTAAGGTAGAAGGCACACCTTTCATTTTCACCAATAGCTTTACTGATTTGGATATTTTGTGTATGTCAGCTATCTCCCGCATGGTATGATGTTGATTGTTCTCAATTAATGTCTTGATTTGATTACTATCAACTCCAACTGGTCTACCTGACCATGGAGCATCATCCAGCAAGAAATCTCCAGCATGAAACTTTGTAAACCATTTTTGACATGTTCAATCAGTCACAGCACCTTTTCCACACACTGTACTAATCCTTTTTTTTTTTTTTTTGCACTTCAGCTGCATTTTTACCTTTCTTGAAATAATAAAGCATAATATGCCAAACATGTTGCATATCTTCTTCTATATTCAATATTAAAATGACTACACAAAAATTCACTGATTTTGTATGGAAGAAGCATGGACATGGACAACAAGTGGGATTGACTCTAGGGGAGTGGGTGGGTGGGGAAGGGGACAGAAGGGAGTAAAAAGGGGATGGATGTAATACAACAACAATAAAATTAAGATTTTTTTAAAATGTCAAAAAAAAATTCACTGATTTTGGTAAGTTTTTTAGATGCACCCTGATATGACAGCCATTACAATACAATCTTAACAAAATTGTTTTGGATGAAGTTAAAGACAACTAAGTGCTACAGAGCCAACTTACGGGGGAGGGAGGGCGGGGGGAGACCTTTTTGCCAACCCAGTAACTTGCTTAAGTTAATGCAGCTAGGATGTGCAGTGTGGCCTTTTGAACACTGAGAGGCCATGCTTTATCTGTAACTTATAGCTGAAGAGGTCCCCCACAGGGCTCCATCTGGGGGGCCGCATTCACCCTGACTGCCAGACAGATGAAGGTATCAGGCACCACTGGAAGGAGGGATTCTCTGCAGATTCTCTGGCAGAACATCCTGAGGTTGACCTTGGAAAACATTTTTCTTTAGGCAGCCTGTTAGGTTCTTTAAATTATTAATATTGCAACTGTACTAACATACAATTCTAGGTAGAAAAGGCTTTTTTTTTTTTTTTTGGTCTGCCCCTGGGACAAACCACCTTATAGATTATAAAAATAAGAAGAGAGCCAGCATTCCAAATAACAGACTTACAAACAAGTTTTTGGAACACACCTCAGTTGCAGGTCAGCCACTGGCTGTTTCAGGAGTACTTGTACCTACTTACACCAGGCTGCAGCCTTGTTTCAGGCTTAACCAATACCACTGCTCATTTTCTCTGATTACACAACGTATCAGTTTTCATCCACATTTATACAATGGCAGTTCCAAATCCAGAGAAACCTGTTTTTCAGAGATGTTTTAGGAATAATGATTCACAGTGCTCATGGACTGGCCTTCCTGCAATGATTAAAGAACCTATCATAACTGTGATATTGGTAAAATCATAGTAACTTTATTTCAATCCCTTTCTGCAAATAGAAATGGAATTAATCGCCATTTTTCAGTGTTAATTTACATTGTTGTAGAGATTGACATAGTTTTCCATCTGTATCAAAACAGCCCTGAACATTGAATCTAAATCAAATATGAAATGCCTAGTCAATCACAATATAAAAATGTAAAGTCAAAAAAAATATATAAAGTCAGATTTTTCCTTTCTCCTTCCAAATTAAGTTTTCAAACAAAGAGTTTCCACATTACATAAAGTTCTAAATGCCAGGTACTTATCTAGCATTTGATTTTTCTTCCTAGTCATGTATGGAACTTGCCTGTATCATTTTGTGTGTGTGTGTGGTAGATTGGTAGGGAATCAGGTAAAGCAAACTTCTTGCTGCTCTACCAGCATTTTCTGCCTAGTATCTCTTGGGACCCAGGACACTCTTTATTTATTTATTTATTTATTCATTTATTTATTTTTATGGCAGAATTTGACTCCTGCCTTGCTTCTTCTTCTTCTTTAAGATTTTATGTATATTTTTAGAGAGAGGGGCAAAGGAGAGAGGCAGAGAGGGTGAGATACATCAATGTATGGTTGCCTTACACTTGCCTCCAGCCACAGACCTAGCTGGATACCTGGCTTCCAACCTGGTTATGTGCCCTGACCAGGGAATCAAACCAGCGACCTTTGGATTTGCAGGCTGGTGCCTTATCCACTGAGCCACCAGCCAGGGCTAGGACACTCATTTTTAAGACTGTGAGCCAGAGATTAATCTAGTTCTTTTTGGTTGTAGACTTCTCTCAACATGTGTGTGTGGGGGTGGGGAGGATGTCAAAAAAGAGAAAGGCAGATTCTTGGACATCAGAACCTCTGGGAGTCAGACCCAGGAATCTGAGTTTTCCCAGTTCCCAAGGTATTTCTCCTGCATGAGGTCATCAGAGTGAAGACTCAGGGATTGGGACTGTGATTCTGATAGCTAATAGGTCACACATATTCTCAGGTTGGTTTAGGATAAACAAAGCATGAGAGATTATCTCCCTGAAGGCTTTAAGAGACTGGGCAGGGTAACAGACTAAGGAGTTTGAAGTTGTAATCTCTGTCAAGTGTATATCTGTGACTAAGCAAATTATGTTTCCTCCCTGGGTCCCTAGGACCAATCGGGGGACCTAGGGCCAGCCTGTAGGTGATTAAAAAAAAAAAAAAAGTATTTATTTATTTTTAGAGAGAGGGCAAGGGAAGGAAAAAGAGAGGAAGAGAAACATCAATGTGCAATTGTCCCTTGCACATCCCTAACTGGGGACCTGGCCCACGAGGCAGGCATGTGCCCTGACTGGGAATTGAACCGGGACCCCTTTGGTTCTCAGGCTGACACGCAACCCACTGAGCAACCTGCCAGGGCTGGGGGTACCTTAATTAAAGCCGGGCTTAACCGGAAGTGTTTAGGACAGAGGAAGTTACAGCAGAGCCTAGGCCGGGCTGCTCTGGCTCTCTAGAAAGTTAAGAAAAATGGGAGTTTGGCCACAGGTTCATGGGGTTAGCCTGGGGGGAGCTGCTGCTGCCCATTGCTCCCCAGGTTGCAAATCTCACTGGGGTCTCTTAGGGTGCCTGTGAAGAAAGAGGAGGGGGAGGGGGAAGGCGTGACATACTCCAGAAGGGGAGATCGAGCTGGGACTTTCATTTTTGAGGGCTCTAAAAGCTGGGAGTTCAGAGGAGGTCTTAGGGGAGGATCTCAATAGAATATTCATCAGTTTTATGCTGATGTGCCAAAATAAGATTTATTCCCTTAACTTCATCTGCCTTTGAGTGTGGTTGGCACAAATGGCACTAATTGGATTTTTGCTATGTATTTTCCTATCTAGGGTGATTTAAGCTATTTACCCTCTGGTTGGGCAGAAGTGTAAATCACTTACTCTTAAGTGTCCTCGTTTACAGAAGGTAAGATTTTACGATTTACTGCATGGCTGTAAACTGCTTGGCTGTTTATCCATCTCAGTTTCCCTATTCCACTTGTCCTGGCTACTACCTAACTCATCCTTAGTCTGCATAAGGCTGGCTCCTTCAAGGCTCCAGAGCCCCAGAAGAGTCGTCCCTGCACTGACTGCTAGAGTGCTAAGGCCCCGTCAGCAGAGAGCAGGTCAGCTCCAGCCTCCAGCGCCCTCCCCTTCCAGCAAGGGCGCGCCCTCTCCGCAGGGTCTTTTCTAGCTGCCCCCGGCGCGTGAACTTGTCAAGGAAGCTCCGCAGGGGAGTGGGCGCCATTACCTGAAGGAGGCCGCGCTCCGAGGCAGGGGAACATAGATCCCGGACTTGACGGCCGAGAGAAGGAGCTGCAGACGCAGGGCGCCGCGACTGCCCAGCGCCGAGGCCATTCCCGCAAGGCGGTGCCCGCGCAGGGAGCGCGCATGCGTCCACCCCACCAGCCGCCCAGGGCCTCCGCCGGTGCCGCCCCGGCCCTAAACTTGCCAGCGCTCGGCGCTTGGTGCTCGGTGCTCCCTAGACCAGCAGACACTTGGCTGTAGCGCCCCCACCCGCACCTTCCATTCCGTAGCTCGCGGGGTTCTCACAGATCCCTGATAGGTTGCCTGGCACAGATCATCTTCGCTTGAGGTTCCAGCTCTACTTCGGAGGGCCCGTCCGCACTGGGTCTACTCGGGTTCACACCCGGCGGCGGGCGAACCTGGCGGGGCAGGGAGGGGCGCGAGCCCTCGCCCCGTGGGCAGAGGGCGTTCAGAGTATGGTTGGGAAGGTGGGGTGAAGTGCATTTGCTTCTAGAGACGATAGAATTAAAACATTTTCCTTAGTACCACCTCATACTCCCCGCCCTGGCTGGTGTGGCTCAGTGGCTGGAACATCGTTCTGGTAAACCCAAAGGTCTTGGTCTGGCACACGCCTCGGTGTGTCCCTGGGGGGCGCCAACCAGAGGCAACAGATCCAACGGAGGCAACCGATAGCTGTTTCTCTCCCTCTGCCTCTTCCTTCCTTACCCTTTCACTGTAACCCTTGATGAAGATTAAAACAAAAAGCTCCAGGAAATAATGTGTTAAGGAGAATATGGAGAAATTGGAACCCTGACCCATTGGATTGTTGGGAATGTAAAGTGGTGCAGTGGCTGTGGAAAATAATATATCTATTTGTCAAAAAATTACACATGGAACTAGCCGGCAACGCCATGTTTGGGTATACCCTAAATAATGGAAATCAGGGTCTCAAACTAATATTAATACACCCAGTTCATAACAGCATTAGTCAAAATAGCCAAAAAGTGGAAGCACCTCAACTGCCTATCACCGAATGTAGGTATAAATAAAATGTGTATCCATGTAATATTGTTTTGCCTTAAAAAAGGAAATTCTGAACCTTGGGGACATTGTGCTCAGTGGATAAGCCAATCACAAAAGAACAAATACTGGATGATGCCACTTATATGAGGTTCCCAGAGAAGACAAATTCATAGAGATGGAAAGTAGAATGGTGATTGTCAGGGGATGGGGTGGGGTGGGGAGGGTGACCCACACAGGGTCTGCAGTTTGTGTTTAATAGGGACAGACTTGGATGGTGGTGATGGTAGCACAGTGTGAACATACGTAATGCCACTGAGCTGTACATACACTTGAAAATGGTTAGCATGGTCAATTTATGTTTTGTGTATTTCATTGCATTAAAATATTTTTTTCTTCAAGACCATATAATTCAAGCTTTATAAAGGCTATAAATATCTGGACTTGAAAATTCAGTGGAGAAAAACAACACCCCTTTAATTCTACCATTATGCCTTACCTTAACTAGAAATAACTGGCAGAGTCTTGGCTTGAATTATTCAAAATGAAAAGAGTTTCCTTCCATATTACATTATTTTTCTCCCAGGAGACCCGCAGTGCTTTTAAGGGATACAGCCACGGAAAGTTTTGTTACCCTCAGAGTCATTACTGGCCCACTGGAATTTGAGCAGTAAAGTTAGGTTTGGCTTAAATATGGACTATGCAAAAATATTTATTTTCTACTTTCAACACAAATCTATCACATCAACTTTCCTGCACAGAAAGAAAATACGTATTTTAGCTGAGTACTGTCATTTCAATTTCACAAATCTTCGGTGGGGTATTTCCTTATTTTTTTTTTTTTCCTGAAAAATGTTGATTGGGATTTCTTTTCAGAGGTGATGAGGGTTAAAAATGGATATCTACAATTTTAACACCAGTTATCCTATGTGTAAGCAAAATGGTAGTGCTATGAGATTTTAGGTTATTGGTGTCTCAATTTAAAGTCCACGCTCGAGAACTAGTCCTTAATATAATGCAAGCATGCAGTTTGAAAAATAACTTATTTTTTGTGCCAGGTACCTTACGATGTATTATTTTATTCCTTACATCAACCTTATATACTTTGCCCTCTTTATTTATAAGTGAGAAAGCTAAAGCTAAGAGAGGTTAGGAAGTAGGCTCTAGGTATACAGCTCAAGAGTGGCAGAGGGGAATTGAAGTCTACTTGATTTCAGGACCCTGTACGTGGATTATTATGTTATAGAATTCACAGTAGTAGCATTGCTTTTCAATGATTTTGTCATCAGAGCCTCTGCAATCATCATATAAACACCTAATTTTTTATATTAGTATGAGAAAAACTGTTCTCTATAATAACACGTTAAAATGTTCAGCAAACCCTGGCTGGTAGCACAGTGGATAAGGTGCCAACCTGCGAACCCAAAGGTTGCAGGTTCGATTCCCCAGCCAGGGCACATAACCAGGTTGTAAACCAGGTCTCCAGTCAGGCTGGAGGCAGGTGAAAGGCAACCGTACATTAATGTCTCTCTCCCTCTCTCCCTTCCCCTCTTTCTAAAAAATAATGAAATAAAATCTTTAAAAAAAAAAAAAATTGTTCAGCAAAATACTATTTAAAACATTTTGTAAGATTGAACTTTTCTTACTTTTGAAAACCTAACTTCATATCCTGGACCAAGCAAAGATTACAACTACAGCAACAAGTGGGCAGTCTGCTGATCAAGACTGAGCTGGAAACAGGTCCTATTTATCAGCGGTAACCTTAGGCTCTATCATTTTTTGGAGCCAAGTATGGGCATTCTTCTTTCTCATTTTGTTGTCCATGTCAGCTCACTTAGTCGGTTTTTGCTGAAGACTAGTGTTTCTGTGGTGCTTGGGCCTCATACTGAAACTCTTAAGATACAAATTTGACACTTCAGCCCAGCTTTTAGAATCAGGGTTGAAGGAAAGTCCTCTGAGCCCCCCCAGGAAGGACAGCAGAGCAGCAGGCTCTCAGTGCAGCGAGCTTTTATACTGACAGACAAAATGCTTTGTCTAGAGGCTACTCTTTTTGCCATCTGCTTCTGCTCTCCCACCAACAGCAGGCAGTAAAAAGAGGATTATGTATAGGAACTGCCAACCAAAGTGGTAAATTCACAGCGGAGAACCCTAAACTGTCTGTCTCATTTATGCATATGCATACCAGATCAATGGCTTATATTTAAAGTACATAGGCCTTTGCTGGTGGCACAGTGAATAAGGTGCCAGCCTGTGAACCCAAAGGTTGCTGGTTCAATTCCCAGCCAGGGCACATAAGCAGGTTGCAAGCCAGGTCTCCACCCAGGTTCATAGCTGGAGGCAGGTGAAAGGCAACCATACACTGATGTTTCTCTGCCTCTCTTCCTTCCCCTCTCTCTAAAAATAATAAAATATTTTAAAAAATAAAAATAAAGTACAAAACGTTATTTTTAAAAAGTCAAAATACTTTTCATTTTTACATCTGATCATTGATCATTCAATATCTTGGGAAGTTAAAGATTTTAGAATACTGTCAAGACAAGGTACAAGGGATACATTTAGGAATCACCCCCACTAGCAAAGCCCCCTCCAGTTTTCCTTTTGGTCTTTGTGACCAATGCTGTGTGGCAACTAGGTAGTAAGCCTGAATGTATGTGGATAAGAAAACAGGTTCATTACTTTATAACAGTGCTCTTCTCAACTGGGGCAATTTGGCTTCTCCAGGAAACATCTGGTGATGCCCAGAAACATCTTGTAACAGCTGGGGATGGGAAGAGCAGAAGAACAGTGGCACGTTCCCTCTCTGTTTGGCACAGTGCAGGCAGTGATGCTGGCTGGCACAGTTGGCTTCAGGTTTCTAGGTTCTTCATTCATTCCTGAGTTTCACGTGGGCTTCAAAAGGGTGAGTGCTAACGGCACAATTACCAATCTCTGAAATGGTTTTTATAGCACTGTGGGGTAGACTGGGGAGATGTTCAACAGTGATCCAAAGATAGCCAAGGCGAAGATAATGTTCCCTGCATACCTGCTCCCTCCTCAGGGCACACAGGCTGAGAAAGTGCCTAAAGTGCTTAGGATGCTAGGGAAGAACTTCAAAACTTAATTAAGAATTTTTATAGTTGTCACAATTAGTAGCAAATTCTTGCAGCAACTGCCTGGGAAATTGTGATATTTTTGTTCTTTTTTTTCCCCCTTCTTAGTCCACTTTAAAATCTCTTCAGTTAATCTGTGGAGTGGAGATTGCATGCAATTCTTGAAGCCTATAACAACTGATACAGAATTTGATACTGACGTTAACAGACCCTATAATTTTGGAATGGACCATGGCTGTGATTAAACAAACAAACAAAAAATCTATTTGAAGAGAACTTAAGAGTTTTCATATACTTTGGTTATAACAAGAGCCTATGTGGAAAAAAAAGCACAAAAGAAGAAAATTGATTTAGCTTACATTCTCTGAATTATTTTTCTTGGTCAAATAAAATCCCAGGAAACTGAATGAACAGCAGAACTGAAGATTACATGATAAAGTGAAAGGAAATGATCTTCCTCAAATTCCTTTCCCTTTTCCAACCCACTGTGGATTCTTTTTTTCATTGAGGCTTGGCCACTAATAAGCCTTCCTGATTACTGGGTTCTTTGCTGTAGATTTCTTTCCCATTCTCCAGCCATGCAATGCAGAAAATGAATTTTATGCAGACACAGGACCTATATCAGCGAGGAAAGAATTCTGGACAATCTGTGGCAGCACAATTTCAGTGGGTTACTCACTATGTGAGGGGTTTATTTCATGCTGCCAAAGCTCCTTCTAGAGTCAGTTCTGGCTGATATATTTCAAATCGTTCAGAAGATCTAGTCTTGAACACTGGTAGAGGGCAGAGGCCAGCTTGCCCACTGTGGCCCCCTTATTGCCTTCCCTCATCAACCACTTTTGGAGCATCTGGTAAACCTTTTCTTTTAATCCATCTCGTTCATAGTCATGGTCAATTTCATCAATCTGAGATTCAGTGAAGCCAAGTTTACGAGCGCAGATTTTCCAGCTCCTTCCCAGATTTTCCCTGACGGGGTCCAGCTGTTTATCAGTCAGACTACTGGTATTACCTGACAAAAAGAAAAGAGAAGGCATCAAGCTGCAATCCACATGAACATCCTACTTTCAAAAACCTATATAAAGAGTAGCTGGACTACAGTGGAAAAGATAACTTCTTAGTTACAGAGCTGTTGACTCATTGGATGATGAGTCAACTAGTCTGTTGGAGAAGTGTTTGCAAATTAGGGGACCTCCTCCTCCTAGCAGGTGCATCTCTGAGGCATAGCTGATGGCTTTGGGATTATAACTCCTGTCTATTGGGTTGTTTTATACAAACTTAGCCAGGTGCTTTATTTATATTCGACCCTTCTGATGTAAAGGGTAAAAACACCATTTTTTTTCCTTATTGGGCATTTTCTACTTATATATAGCTAGAATTAAGGTCACTCAACTCCAGACCCCCTTCACCCAACAGTTTACTTTCCTCTTATTTAATCAGGGAAAGTGAGACCATCAGGTGTGAACCTACCTATTCAACTAAAATGCCTTTTCTGTCTTTTAAGGGATGGGGCATCTATACTCTTCAATGTCTATTTCTGAACTCACCCCTCTCCTGCCCCAACTGCTGTCCTCTCTTCTCCTATAACCATAACCCCTCTCTTTTTATTGGTTCCTTCCCCTTAGGCCTTCACAAAGATAGTAAAAGGAAACAAAAGTATAAAATAACCACCACAGACAACCTGTACTCCTTGATCCTCATCCTACCTCAGTAAGCTGAATATAAGGGAAAAGACATCTCAGTTTTCATTTTTGCCCCTTAACTCCCATTCTTTCCTCTGCTCCCAACAATGCAGCTTTATCATCACCACTGGATGTCAGCAATCCCAAAACCTCCCCAAAGTAGTTGCCAAATTTTGTCATTATCTCTTTGGGAGAGGAAACCCTGGGTTTTATCAGATGATCAAATATACTCTTGTCTCTCCCAAACCTAGGAACCTCTGGTTCTAGGAATTTTAAAGACTATTCTTAAAATGGATTCAATCAGGAATTGGCAAATGTGGCCTGTGGTCACAGCTGGCCCACTGCCTGTTTGTGTAAACAGTTTCACTGGAGTGCAACCATCTGTGTACATATTGTCTGTGGCTGCTATTGCCTTGCAGTGTGAGTTTAGTAACTGCAACAGAGACCTCAAGGCCACTGAAGCCTAAGATATTTACTACCTAGAACTTAATAAAAAAAATTGCCAGCCCTAGAGTTAATCAGAAAGCCATGGACTTAAATCACATTGTTTTGGTCTCATGACTGCTTTTCCCAGGTTGTGTTTTGGGATTAATGCTATGAGCCTGCATAGGGGAACCCTATAAGAGAAAGTCTTCATTTTCAGTACAGCAGGGCCACTGAGGGCAGTCTCCTATAGTTTATAAAATCCCTTTGGATGAGGACCTGAAGGAGCTGTCTCTCCTAGGTCTGAATTACATTAATGACGATGATTTTGGTAATTTAACACTTCTAGATCTTACTATGTGCCAGGCAGTGTTCTATGCTCTTTATACATATTGACTCATTTAATTGCACAACAATCCATGAATTAGATATTGCAATTTTCTACATATTAAACATAAAGCAATTATATGGGAATTACAAGATATTTTACAGAGGAAACATGAAACAACTTTCAGGAGAATAATTAGAAAAATTTTAGGATTCTATTACATCCCTCTCAACAATTAAGAAAGTTCAAGGTTGCTAGACAATAGGTCCTTAAAAGGCATCTTACCAAGGATATCTAGGTACTTATAAGTTGGCTCTTTCAAGTTCATGTACATGTTGTCCAGTAATGGCGAACTCACTCCACCAACATCCATATAATTCTTGTCTCCAATTTGAACTCCAGTACTGTTGTAAATGGAACATTTTATAGACTCACCTGAATAGAGAGAAGCACACAGGTAAGTGCTTCTAAACTGAAAGTAAGATAAGCCCTGGCTGAGTAACTCAGTTGGTTACAGCATCGTCCAGATACACCAAGGTTGCAGGTTCAATCCCCAGTCAGGGCACATATAAGAACCAGTGAATACATAGTAAAATGTAAGATGAAAAGTAAGGTAAAAAAGGCAGGGCTTTATTCCAAATGTTTTAAGTTAAATTATTCAATGCCATACTGTGAAATTTGCTTTTTATTTATTTATGGTAAAGATTTTATTCATTATTTTCTGAGAGATGGGCAGGGAGGGAGGAAGAAAGGGAGAGAAACATCAATGTATGGTTTCTCTTTCATCTGCCTCCTGTTGGGGGAACCAGGCTTGCAACCTGGTTATGTGCCCTGACGGGGGAAGCAAATCAGCGATTTTTGGGTTCCCAGGTGGGCACCAATCCACTGAGCCACAACAGTCAGGGGAGCTTTTTAAAAATTACAAAAAGGCCCTCACTGGTGACTCAGTCAATAGGCACCAGCCTGCAAACCCAAAGGTTGCTGGTTCGATTGCCCAGCTAGGGCACATAATTAGGTTGCCAGCCAGGTCTCCAGCCAGGTCAGTGGCTGGAGGCAGGTGAAAGGCAACTATACATTGTTGTTTCTCTCCCTCTTTGACTCTCTCCCCTTCCCTCTCTCTGGAAATAATAAACTTGAAAAAAAAAAGGAATTAAAAATTTAAAAATTAGGATGACTACTATCATAAAAATAGAAAACAGTAAGTGCTGACAAAGATGTAGAGGAATTTGAAAGCTTGTGTACTAATGGTGGGAGTACAAAATGGTGCGGCTACGGTGGTAAACAGTATGACGGTTCCTCCAAAAATTAAAAATAGAATTACTATATGATTTAGCAATTCCACTTCTAAGTATATACTCCAGAGAATTGAAAGCAAGGTCTCAAACAGGTATTTATACCTCCATGCAGCATTAGTCACAATAGCCAAAATGTGGATTCCCCTTAAGTGTCCATCAATCGATGAATGGATACAAAAAATGTGGTGTTATCATAAAATTAAATATTATTCAGCCTTAAGAAGGAAGGAAATTCTGACACACGGTACATGAATCTTTAGGACACTGTGCTAAGTAAGGATAAATCCTATATGATTCCACTTATATGAGGTACCTACAGTAATTACATTTATAGACATAAAAGGTAGAAGGTTGGTTGCCAGAGGTGCGGAGGAGAAAGGAGAATGGGGATTTATTGTCTGATGAGTAGTTTCACCTTGGGAAGATGAAAGAGTTCTGAAAATGGATAATGGTGAAAGTAGCCCAACAATGTGTTTTCATCACAAATGGTAGTCTTTGGCCTATATGAGGTAAGAAAAATATCCAAGACCTCTTTTTTACCTTCAGAAACTAGCAAACAAGTGAAAGAATATAAGCAGCCCTGGCTGGTGTGGCTCAGTGGATTGAGTGCCAGCCTGTGAACCAAAGGGTCACCAGTTCGATTCCCATTCAGGGCACATACCTCGGTTGTGGGCCAGGTTTCTGGATGGGGACATGCTAGAGGCAACCACACATTGATGTTTCTCTTCCTCTCTTTCTACCTTCCTTTCCCTCTCTCTAAGTATACATAAATAAAATTAAAAAAAAAAAAAAAGAAGAATACAAACAGATATATCTTCACTTGCATCAGTTGGGTATAATGGGACTACTATGATTCAGGTTAAAGTAGATGGTACCTACCAGCTATGAAAACCTATAAACCAGCGCTGGTAGACAGCTGCACTGAGTCCTACCTAAACTGAAATATGCCCAGGCCAAGTGGTTTGATGGAGACTATTCCACAGTGACAAGCTGCATCTGACAGCTGAAGGCTCTAAACAACTTGCCCTTTGTAACATTAGAGTCTACAACAGAGCTAATGGCTGTATCATTTTCAGAAAAAAAAATTAAAAAAGATAATATTGGATTGAATGGCCTGTTTACCTCTTGATGACAGAGAGATGACTGGAATGGTGGGTGTGTTTCCCAGCAGGTTGGTCTCAGGCACTGGAGTTTTATGCAGGCTTGGCATATGGCTTGGATTTGGCCCATAACATGGGCTTGTTCCAAAACCACATGGATTGTATGATCCATTGTTCCAGTACAGTCCTTGGGGTTGGCTGCTCAGCCCCATTGGCTGATGTACTGTGTTACCATGACAGGCTGCGTTGGAAGAAACAAAGCCTTTTATTCCTGCGTTCTCATAAGGTCTTGGCTGTGCAAAAGGGTCATGGGAGACCCTTCGTTTCCTTTCCTCCTCTCTGTTGTAAGCCGTATCTTGTCTGGGTTGCTGTTTTGTTTGCCTGTCCATGCGGCTGCCATAGAGATGGTAGTTGGCTTCCTCCTGGAGCTTACTCTGCAGCCTGAGCTCGTTCTCCTCCGGCTGTTGCTCTGGAAAGGGAGCAAACCAGGACTCCTCCACAGGGCCCATCCCAAGCCCCTGTGAACTATGCAGGGAACTGGGTTGTTCTGTGGCTGAGAAAAAATGATCAACATTGGCGTGCTGTGAAACATTAAAAAGTAAAATGAAACCTGAGCCCTATGATGAATCTGCACCTCAGAGTAACATACTGTAAAGTTTGAGAACAAGTAAAACACATGTACTAGATGGCCCTCTTCTTCTATATGTAATAAGTAGAAGCCCCTGCCCGGCAGTGAGAGAGCATGAGGGAAATTATAACAAGCATAACAAGCAGCAGAACAGTGGCTGTTGCAGGAATGATGGAGGGAAAAAAGGGACTTGTGTTGCAGCAGAGAAGTTGGTTTCTCCTTGGTTGATGCAGGGTTGGAAAATAAGAACAGCTCTATGCTAATGACTTTCCATGGATTCTTTCATTCTTTAAAGTCCCTATAAGGGTAGGAGCAATTATCATGATTTGATGGATGAGGTTCAAAAGGTTAAGTAATTTGCTCCAGAATAAATAGCTAATAAGTGATTACAAAACCCTGTACTCTGTTTTCCCTTTTTTTGTAAGGAAAAAAGTATCCCTGCTTGAATCTGAGACCAACCTCTCTGCTTCTACTCTGCTTCTACTCTGGAACTCATTATCCTAGACCTTCTCAAGGGCTTTGCTACCACACAGGCCCCCTTCTTCTTCCTGAACCTTCACTTTCCCTTTATGAGATTTATTAGGACTCATGATCAGGATACTTTGTCATTTTGGTGAATTCAATATTACTTAACATTTCAAATATATGTATCTTGATTCCTGAATATATTATAAATTTTTAAGGTAGATGTTAAATTTTATAGCTGCTTCTGTCTCTCATATGGTTGTGAATAGTATTTTAGAGAGTAGGATGGACGAATGAGCAAACAAATATGTGAATAAACAGATTTCTGATTATTGAGTAAGTTACCTGAATTTGACCTGCTTGGAGGTACTGCTACACAATCCATTTGGAGAGACTGCATTCTCTTCACAATTTCATTTTGGCCAGGAAACTCTTTCTATAATAAAGAGCAAAATGCATGCCTCAGTAAACAGCAGAAAATACTCAGTTCCAGTAAATTGTAAGAAGACTGAATCTTTTCAGAAGGTAGAAATTTCACATAGCTCTTACAATAGTAAATATTAAAAATTTAAATGTTTTTTCCCAAATAGCCAAAACAATCTTTAAAAGGAACAAAGTTGAGAGGGAAAGATGGCGACAGAGTAGAGAGCAGTGCTGATGGTGTTCTTGAGTACCAGAACAGCTAGAGGATAGGGGATAGGGAACATGAGACGTCTGCAGGTCCCCAAGAATTGGAGCAGTCAGCATCTGGACTCAGGGGAGCACAGCCCAGAGGCAGCAGAGACCTACAGGAGGGCAAGTGAGACAGTTCCAAACAGGCCAGCAGTCGTAGGTTGGCTCTGGGCAGTGGTGGCTCTACCCAGAAGGGTGTCTCTAACTGAAGCCAGCTCCAGGATCCCTGGAGACTAGAAATCTGAGCAGTGGCGTGTGGGCAGTGAGGGCAAATGCCGGAGGGAATGAGGAATTGAACTGCAGGGGAGGGGCTGTGTGAGAGCCTCACTCTGGAGACTGAGAGACAGGAGGGTCCTCACTGGGCCAGAGGCAGAGGAGAAGAGTCCTGTGGGGAGCAGGATCGGGGGAGCGGGGAAGTGCACTGGCTGGCGAGAGGGCCAAAAACAGTGCCGCTGGGCCACCAGGGAAAGAGTAGCTTGAAGCCCCTACAAGGGGGGAGGCCCAGCCCCTCGCACTCACACCGGGCTCCCGGGCTCCCGTGGAAACTCCAAACTGTGAGCCAGGAATTTGCAGCTGGTGCAACTGGTGCACCCACTGCAGGTAACAAAGGCTGTGGGTCCGCCAGGCATGCATCACAGAGGCAGCAGTGAAAAACTCCTCAAACAGCTGGACTTCTTGGAGGGTTAGCCTTAGCCCCGGAGGAGCCATGTGCTGTTAGCAGACAGGGGCTACTTCCTCCAGGAGCTGCGGGGGTAGGGCCAGTCATCACAGGAGCCAGCAAGGTTGCAGGCCACCCTGCATTGGAGCCACGTGCCCATCTCAGGCAAGAACTTCCTCCAGGAGCTGGACGGGGAGGAGCAGCCATAGACACCACAGAACCACCCTGCAGGTCTTCACAAGGGGAAACAGGGAAAGAAGGGAGGGCCCCAGAACACCTGCAGCACAGAAACCCAGCTAGGCTACTGGAGGCCCAGCCTCCTTGGGGGCTGACACTCAGAATCAGCTCTGATTGTGACAACCATAGGTCCTGCCACTCCAAGACCACACAGCTAGACTGTAGACTGCAGAGACCTGACCAAGAAAAAGAGGCAGACTTAGGAAATGGATCGCTGCTAATCTCAAGCACCTCAGTTACACCGAGAGCTACATGAACTATTAATCCCTAACATTTTCCTAACCTTTCAAAAGTTACTTCCAACCCTCACAATTAGTGCATTTTAAGTAAATACTGTTTATACCATAGTGTATCCTAACTCACATATTTTTACTCCTCCCCTATCTCAATCCACCTAAATACCCAAGATCCTTCCCCTACTCTTGATTTAAAGTCTATTCACTCTCCAGCTATAAGGCATTCCCAGTCCTCAATCTAAGTATTCCCCCACTCCCCAGCCACCTTTCTTTACTATTATTTCTTTTCTTTTCTTTCTTTTTCTGCTAAAAGCCCAGAGGTCCTGCCTCCACCTGGACCAATCAGGGATCATTAAGGGTGAACAGGGAGGCAGAGGCAACAACTATTTACATAGGCTTACACTGTTCACTCATACTTGAGGCTTTCTGATTCTCCCTCTCCTCATTTCTATAGAATAGAAAAGTTGGTTTTCACTCTCATATTCCTGTTATCTTTGCTACTCTTCAGCACCATTCAAAACTTTAGTCAACTTAATCATTTGCAGCTGAGGGTGTGATTGAGAGTGGGGGTTACCTTGGAGGGTATGGATATATAGTTACATTCCCAAGCAGTCAAAAGGGGGAGTACAAGAGAAAGATATCTCTGAAGGTCCGGTTATTTTGCCTGGACTGGTGGTTCTGTTTTAGGAGCAGCTCAAAACCAGTGTATGAGAAAGGAGCCAACTGGAAGGAAAGGAGCAACATACACAACCAATCCAGAATACAACCGCATAGCCCAAGTTAACGGCATAAAGGCCACCCTAAGAGACAAGTGGAGAAAATCTAGGAGACTACAACACTGAACTCCACAAATCTAACACAGAAGGGTGCTCAACAAATGCAAGGAAGCAAAGCAGATTAATCCAAGAAAAAAAAAAAAAAAAACAAGCAAAAATAGACACCCAAAAAGGGGGAAAAAAGAATCAATCCATCATCAAAAGGAAAGGAAGAATCCCCAGAAAGATCACCAAATGAAACAGAGGAACATGACATATCAGATATGGAATTCAAAAGAATGATGATAGAGAAACTCAATGAGTTCAGCCAGCTCAAAGAAAACTATAAACAACTCCAGGGAAGTTGCAAGGAACTTACTGAGAGCTACACCAGTATCAAAAAGGACTTAGAAACTATCAGTAAGAGCCAGGAGGAAATGAAGAATACAATTTCTAAACTGGAGAATACAGTAGAAGGAATCAACAGTAGGCTAGAGGTAGCAGAGGATGGGATCAGCGAGTTGGAGGACAACGTAGATAAATACTCCAAGGCAGTACAAGAGAATGAAAAAAGGCTGAACAAGATTGGAGAGGGTTTAAGAAAGCTGCAGGACAAATGAATCGTAATAACATCCATACCACAGGGATACCAGAAGGAGAAGAGAAACAATGAATGGAAAACCTGTTCAAAAAAGCAATGATAGAAAATTTCCTTAACATGATGAGTGAAAACATTATTCAAGTTCAGGAAGCACAGAGGGTCCCAATGAAGATCAACACAAACAGACCCACTCCAAGGCAATATAATTAAAATGGCAAATTTCAAACACAAAGAGAGAATCCTGAAAGCATCAAGAGAGAAACGACAAATAACATATGAAGGGGCTCCAATAAGGCTATCAAATGATTATTCAACAGAAACAATTCAAGCCATAAGGGAATAGCAGAAAGTATTTCAAGTAATGGTAAATAAAGGCCTGCAACCAAGAATACTCTACCCAGAAATGCTCTCATTCAAGATGGAAGGAGAAATAAGGAGTTTCCCAGATAAAAAAAGACCAAAAGAATACATCTCTACCAAACCAGCATTGCAAGAAATGCTAATGGGTCTACTTTAAAAAAAAAGAAAAAAGAAAAGAAAAATGAAGAAACGGAGAAAGCCAAAGAGGAATACAGACACAAAGGGAGAAAATGGCAATGAATAAGTATCAATCAAAAATAACCTTAAATGTAAATGGCTTAAATGCACCAATCAAAAGACATAGGGTAGCCGAATGGATAAGAAAACATGGCCCACATATATGCTGTCTTCAAGAGACACACCTCAGAACAAAAGACTGACACAGATTGAAAGTGAAGGGATGGAAAAATATATATCAAGCAAACAGGAAAAAAAGGCCGGAGTAGCAATACTTATTTCAGACAAAATAGATTTTACAATGAAGGCCATAAAAAGAGAAGAAGGACATTTCATAAGACTTAAGGGAACAATCCATCAAGAAGAAATAACTCTGATAAACATATATGCACATAGGAGCTCCAAAATGTATAAGGAAAATCTTGGAGGACTTCAAGAAGGACATAGACAGCAACACTCATACTAGGGGATTTTCATACCCCACTATCAACTATCAACAATATACAGATCTTCCAAACAAGAAATCACCAAAGATGTTATGGCATTGAATAACACTCTAGAGGAAATGGCCCTAATATATACAGAGTCTTTTACCCCAAAGAAGCAAAATACACATTCTTTTCAAATGCACATGGATCATTCTCTAACATAGGCCACATGGTAAGTCACAAGACAAGCCTCCACAAGTACGGGAAAATTGAAATCATACCAAGCATTTTCTCAGATCACAATGGCTTGAAACTAGAAACTAATCTCAAGGGAAAAAAACAAAAATACTCTAACTCATGGAGACTGAATAACATGTTTTTAAGTAATGAATGGGTTAACAATGAGATCAAAGATGAAATCAAGAAGTTCCTGGAAACAAATAACAATGAACACACAATAGCCCAAAACCTATGGGACACAGCAAAGATAATGCTCAAAGGGAAATTTATAGCAATACAGGCCTACCTAAAAAGGTCACAAGAAGTTTACACGAACAACCTAACAATAAAGCTGCAAGAACTAGAGAAGCAACAACAAACAAAGCTCAGAGCAAGTAGAAGGAAGAAAATCATCAAGATCAGAGCAGAACTAAATAACTCAGAGATTCAAACTATGATTTGAAGAATCAACAAGTCCAGGAGCTGGTTCTTTGAAAAAATAAACATAATTGACAAGCCTTTCTCCAGAGAAAAAGAAAAAGAGAGAGAGGACCCAAATAAACAGAATCAGAAATGACAGAGGAGAAATCACAACTGATACTTCAGAAATACAAAAGATTGTAAGAAATTATTACAAACAACTATATGACAAGAAATAGGACAATTTGGGTGAAATGGACACATTTCAATGTATAATCTACCAAAACTGAATCCAGAAGAAGCAGAAAGCCTGAATAGGCCAATAACAACTACTGAAATTGAAGAAGTAATCCAAAATCTCCCAAAGCACAAGAGCCCTGGACTGGATGGATACACAGGTGAGTTTACCAAACATTTAAAGAAGAACTAACTCCTATCTTTCTCAACCTATTTCAAAAAATCCAAGAGGAGGGAACACTCCCAAACTCTTTTCTATGAGGCCAATATTACACTAATCCCAAAACAAGGTCAAGACACAACTAAGAAAGAAAACTATGGCCAATATCTCTGATGAATATAGATGCTATGATTGTCAACAAAATATTGACCAACCGGTTTTGGCAGTACATTACAAAGATCATACACCATGTTCAAGTGGGTTTCATCCCAGGGATGCAAGGATGGTACAACATTCGTAAATCAATAAATGTAATACATATCAACAAATTGAAAGACAAAAACTACATGATCATATCAATAGTTGCTGAAAAAGCATAAAGTACAGCAACCATTTATGATAAAAACCCTCAGAAAAATGGGACTAGAGGGAGTATAACTCAACATCATAAAGGCCATAAATGAGAAACTTGACGGACAAAAACTAAAAGCTTTCCCCTTAAGATCAGCAACAAGACAAGGCTGTTCACTTTCTCCACTTCTGTTCAACATCATCTTGGAAGTTTCTAGCCATAGCCATCAGAGACGAAAAAGGAATCAAAGGTATCCAAATTGGAAAGGAGGAAGTCAAACTGTCATTATTTGCAGATGATATGATAGTGTTCATACAAAACCCAATAGGCTCCCCCAAACTCTTACTTGACCTAATAAGCAAATTTAGCAAAATAGCTGGGTATAAAGTCAATATCCAGAAATCAAAAGCATTTTGGTATACCAATAATGAAACATCAGAAATAGAAGTGAGAAAACAAATCTCATTTACCGTAGCAACAAGAAAAATAAAGTACCTAGGAATCAACTTAACTAAGGAGGTAAAAGACCTGTGCTCAGAAAACTGCAGAACCTTGAAGAAAGAAATGAAGGAAGATACAAATAAATGGAAGCATATACCATGTTCATGGATGGGAAGAATTAACATAATTAAAATGTCCATACTACCCAAAGCAACCTGTAGATTCAATGCAATCCCAATTAAAATACCAATGACAGTGTTCACAGAAATAGAAAAGAATATTTAAAAATTTATATGGAGCCAAAAACGCCCATGAATAGCCACAGCAATCTTGAGAAAGAACATGGTAGGAGGAATCACAATATTGGACTTCAAACAATACTACAAGGCTACTGTCATCAAAACAGCCTGGTACTGGCATAAAAATAAGATACAGATCAGTGGAACAGAACAGAGAGCCCAGAAATAAACCCAGGACTCTGTGGTCAACTAATATTTGACAAAGGGGGAAAGAACATGAAATGGAGTGAAAATAGTCTCTTCAACAAGTGGTGTTGGGAGAACATAGCAACATGCAAAAAGATAAAACTAGACCACCAATTTACACCATACACCAGAATAAACTCAAGGTGGATAAAGGATTTAAACATAAGCAGTGCCACTATAAAGGTCCTAGAGAAAAATATAGGCAGTAAAAATTTTAATATCCTACACTGAAATATATTTACTGATACTTCACCAAGGGCAAAGGAAATCAAAGAAAGAATCAACAAATGGGACTATATCAAATTGAAAAGTTTCTGTTCAGCTAAAGAAAACACCAGCAAAATTCAAAGGGAACCAATTGTATGGGAGAACATATTTGCCAATGATACCTCAGATCTCCAAAATATATAAAGAACTCATGCAACTCAATACCAAGGAGACAGACAGCCCAATTAAAAAATGGGCAAAATACCTGAACAGACAACTCACTGAGGAAGACATACAAAGGGCCCAGAGGCATATGAAAGGATGCTCAACATCACTAGTCATCAGAGAGATGCAAATTAAAACCACAGTAAGATACCACTTCACACCTGTCAGAATGGCAGTCATCAAGAAATCAACAAACAACAAGTGTTGGCGAAAATGTGGGGCAAAGGGAACCCTTGTGCACTGTTGATGGGAATGTAGGCTGATGCAGCCACTGTGGAAAACAGTATGGGGTTTCTTCAAAAACTAAAAATGGAACTGCCTTTTGATCCACCAATTCCACTATTTGGATTATACCCAAAGAATCCTGAAACACCAATTCAGAAGAACCTATGTACCCCTCTGTTCATAGCAGCACTATTTACAATAGCCAAGTGCTGAAAATAGCCTAAGTGTGCACCAGTGGATGGTTGGATCAAAAACTTTGGCACATTTACACAATGGAATACTACACAGCAGAAAGAAAGAAGGAACTCCTATCCTTTGCAACAACATGGATGGAACTACAAAGTATTATGCTTAGTGAAATAAGCCAGTCAGTGAAGGACAAATAACATATGATCTCACCCATTACAAGACAATACTGAACAAAACTAACAACAAGCAAAACAGACCCAGATATATGAATACAGTGAATAGGCTTTCAGTGGGCCGGGGGAAGGGGGTTGCGGGGAGGGTGGAGGAAGAGGCAAGGAAGGGGTCAGTTTAGACAAGAATCTAGTATGGAGGAACCATGGACATGGACAACAGGTGGGTTTGACTTTGTGGGAGAATGGGTGGGTGGGGAAGAGGACAGAGGGGAGCCAAAAAGGGATGGACGTAATACAACAACAATAACATTAAATTAAAAAAAAAAAAAAAAAAAAGGAACAAATTTGAAGGGTTCACAGTTCCTGATTTCAAAACTCACTACTAAGCTACACTAATCAAAACAGTGTGGTATAGCCTAAGGACAGACACACAGACCAACAGGACATATTGAAGAATCTAGAAATAAACCCTTACATATGTGGTCAATTAATTTTGGACAAGGATGCCAAGACCATTCAATGGAGGAAACACTGAATAACCACATATAAAACAATGGAATTAGATCCTTACCTTTAACTCAAAATGGATCAAAGACCTAAAATTATATAACTGTTAGAGGAAAACGGGAAAAGCTTCAGGACATTGGATTTGACAATGATTTCTTGGATATGGCACTAAAACAATAGTCAACAAAATGAAAACAGATAAATTGGTCTACATCACAATGAAAATTTTCTATGCACTGCAAGACACTATCATGAGAGCAAAAAGACAACCCACTGAATACAAAAAAAAAATATATATATATTTGCAAAGCATACATACCTGATAACAGATGACAACCCAAATTATATAAAGAATTTCTATAATTCAACAACAAAAACCAACCCAATGCAAAAATGGGAAAAAAAACCTTAAATAGACATCTCTTGAAAGAAGATATACAATTGGCTAATAAGTGCATAAAAAAATGTACTTATTACTCAACTCTATTACTCGTTAGGGAAATGAAAATCAAATCCAGCATGAGATATACACTATTTTACACTCATTACAATGGCCATTATTTAAAAAACAAGAACAAAACAAAAACAAAACCCCGAAAATAAAAAGTGTTGGTGAGAACAGAGAAATTGAAACCCTTGTGTATTGTTGGTGGGAAAGTAAAATGATGCAGCCATAATGGAAAACCAGTCTGATGGTTCCTCAAAAATTTAAACATAGAATTAGCATACAAGCCAGCAGTTTTACTCCTAGCATATACTTGAAAGAACAGAAAGCAGGGACTCAAAAAAAAATTGTATACAAATGTGCACAGCAGCATTATTCATGATAGATAAAAGGTGAAAACATCCCAAGTATCCATCAACAGATGAATGAATAAAAAATATGAACGTACAGTGGAATATAATTCAGCCTTGAAGAGGAATGAAGTTTAATACAAGTTACAGAATGAATGAACCTTGAAGATATGCTAAGTCAGCAATTTTCAACCTTCTTTATCTCATGGCACACATAAACTAATCACTAAAATTCTGCAGCATACCAAACATATTTTTTGCTGATCTGATAAAAAAAATAGGTATAGTTTTGATTCATTCACACTGGACAGCTATTGTTGTGTTGGCTCTTGTCATTTTTTCACTTGACAATCTAAAGGAAAAAGGGTCAGGTATTTCATGTATTAAAAATTCTCATTTTTAATGAGAATTAAAACCACTGTGGCTCAGTGGTTGGGGGAGTGAAAATCGCTGAGCTAAGTGAATATGCTAGACACAGAAAGACAAATATTATGTGATCTCATGTCTATGAGGTACTCAGTAAAGGCAAATTCATAGAGACAGAAAGCATAACAGAGGTTACCACGGGATGGGAAGAGAAAAAGTTTGTTTGGAAATAAAAAAAAAGAAATGGAACTGGACATTGAAGATGGTTGCACAACATTGTAAATGTACTTAATGGCACCGAATTGTATATTTAAAAATGGTTAAGATGGCAAATGTTATGTGTCTCATCACAATAAAAAGAAACTTTTTTTTCATTAAGTCATAACACTGATTATAGAAAATATAGGTAATTATATTTAAAAAGAAATTTATACATTGTACCTTCACTCAAAAGGACAGATGAGTATTTTGGTATTTTCCCTAGTCATATTTACATTTTCTCCTCACAGACTGAAAGTTACACAGGTAAGTGGCCAACAATATTAGCCGAATGAACAGGAGTGATTTTGGGGAGACTGACAGAAAATACTGATTAGTGCATAGTTTGTAGCATTTGATATGCCACTTTTTATTTAACAGAAGCATTTTTATGTTACTTTAATTTATAAAAGAAATTGTTTGCTTTTTTTTAATTCAAATTAATTTTACTAAATGATTTTTTTATTGTTGTTGTATTACATCCATCCCCTTTTTGCCCCCCTCCATCCCCTTCCCCACCCACCCATCCCCCCCAAAGTCAATCCCACCTGTTGTCCATATCCATGGTTCCTTTATACTAGGTTCTTGTCTGAGCTGCTCCCCTTCCCTGCCTCTGCCTCCCCCCTCCCCCCAACCCCTTTCCCCTTGACCACTAAAGGCCTATTCACTGTATTCATATGTTTGGTTCTGTTTTGCTTGTTGTTAGTTTTGTTCATTATTGTCCTGTAATGGGTGAGATCATATGATATTTGTCCTTCACTGACTGGCTTATTTCACTTAGCATAATACTCTCCAGTTCCATCCATGTTGTTGCAAAGGGTACGAGTTCTAAAAAAGATTTTATTATTTTTAGAGAGAGGGCAAGGGAGAGAGGCAGAGAGGGAAGATAGTGTATGTACACTATCATATCATCTGCCTCCAGCTATGGATCTGGTTGGAGACCTGGCTTGCAACCTGGTTATGTGCCCAGGCTGGGAATCGAACCAGCGACCTTTGGGTTTGCTGGCTGGCACCTTATCCACTGTGCCACCACCTGGGTTAATTGTTTACTTTTTATAGTTATGTTTTATTATATAAAATATGTAATTACAAATCTGTTCTAAAAGGCTCAAATTGTGCAGAATCATACAGAGCAACACTTAGTTATTTCTTCTAACCCTCACTCTCTTCCATTCCCTAGAGGTAATCCTTATACAAAGTATGTGTTCATCCTTTTAGTATCACTAGATATTTGCATATATATTCTGGAATTTTACATATGGTCTGTCTGTCCCAAAGAAGTCCAACCATTGTTAATATGAGAATGGTTTGCACAACATCAATGTAACCTGGCAGCCAAGGAGAGTGGACTGCAATGCACGTGTGTAAACAATGACAACTTCACTATACTAGTCAGTGGGGGCAACAGATGCTGTTATGTGAGCATGTGTACTGTGTGGCCATCACATTCAAAATGACTGAGTGAGCAGAGCAATGAATCTGCATCAAATTTTGCTTTAAGGTTGAATATTCCTCCCTGGAAACTATTCTGATGATTCAGAAGGCTGCAGCTATGGGCAATTGCTGACTGGCAGCTTTATCATGACATTGTGCCTGCTTCTGCATCACTTCTTGTGCAGAAATTTTTTGGTAAATCACCCAGATGACTCAGCCTCCCTACATCCAAGATTAGGTGCCCTGCAACTTCTGGCTTTTCCCCAAACTAAAATCACTTTTGAAAAGGAAGGGATTTCAGAGCATCATTGAGATGCAGGAAAATACAATGAGGCAGCTGATGGTGATTGGCAGAACTGTGTGAGGTCCCAAAGGGCCTTCTTTGAAGGGGACTGAGGCATCATTGTCCTATGTACAATGTTTCTTGTATCTTGTATCATCTTCAATAAATTTCTGCTTTTCATATTACATGGCCAGATACCTTCTGGACAGCCCATATATGTATATACACGTGCATACACAAGATCAAAAGGATCATACTCCTAAGTATTGTTTCGATTTATTTTTTCACTAACAAATCTTAAAGATCTCTCTGTATCATATGTTAGTTTCTACCTCTTTTAAATTGTATATATTCTGTAGGCTCAATGACTCATAATGCTGTCATGTTTTATTCAAGATCTTTAAACGTATGTTAACTGAGATTGGTCTGGAACTTTCTTTCCTAATATCTTCAAGTTTTGGAATCAAGGATATACTAGTCTCATAAAATGAGTCTGGGAGAGTGCCTTCTTTTTTATTATCTAGAGAAATTTTATAAGATTGTAATAATTTACTCATTGAATAAATTACTGATGAAGCTATCTGGTTGTGGAATTTTCTTTGTGGGAAGAATTTTCATCACTGATTCAATCTTTTTAAATGGCTACAGGAATATTCAGGTTTTCTAATTCTATTTGAGTCAGTTTTGCTAAGTTCTACTTTTTTTCTAGAAATCTGTCCATTTTCTCTGTTTTAAAATTAATTAGCAAAAAAGTTGTTCACAATATGTTCTGAATACCACTTTGATAACTACAGGAGCTATATTGATACCTGTTTACTCATTATTTCAGTCTTTCTGTTGTTTTCCTTGACCCGTCTTCATTAGTTGATTTTATTAGTTTTTTCAAAGAACCAATATTGAACTTTTTTGATCCTCTATTAGTTGTTTTCTATATAACCAGTTTATGCCCTTCTCTTATTATTTACTGCTTTCCATTTGCTCTAGGTTTATTTTGCTATCTTCTCCAGATGAATGCTTGGATGATTTATTTTCAGCCATTCATTTAATATATGAGGTCTGTCCTGAAAGTATTGAGCCAATGTCAATATAATTAAAAGTTTGCATGGCTGATACTTTTGTGACGGACTATATATATGACTATATTTTACTAGTAAGTACTACTTTGCAAATTCTGTAAGTTTTAATACATACTGTTTTGTGAGCTCCGAACATTTTCTACATTTAATTCTTCTTTTTTTACCAAAATGGTATTTAAAAGTATATTTCTTAACTTCTAATCAATGGGATTTTCTAATTACCTTTTCAGATTGATTTCTAGCATAACTGAAATGCAGTCAGAGAATGCAATCATTCTTTACATGATATAAAAATCATGTAAAGGCAAACTGATTCAGACTCCTTTTATTTTCCAGTACATGGTCAGCTTTTGAAAATGTCCCATATGTTCTTGAAAAGTCTTTAAAGGAGTATTCTGCAGTTACTAAATGCAGCATTTTATATATTTCCATTAAGTCAAATGTATTAATTATGTTGTTCAAATTTTCTATATTCTTACTGACAGGTTTTTTGTTTGTTCTACCAATTAGAAGAAAATGTATATTAATATCTCCAACTATGATTATGAATTTGTCTATTTCTTCTTTGAGTCCTACCAATTTTTGTTTTCTATATTTTAAAGCCATGTTTCTATGAGCAATAAACATATTTAAAGCTATTATTATCATCCTGATGAATCAAAATATTATCACCATGAAATATTAATGATTTTTGTGGCAATGTTTTCCTACCTTGGTGACTATCTCTCACATTATCCTTTTTATTGCTTTCTTGGCTTGCATTAGCTATCTCTCATTTATTTATTTGTTTGTTTATTTATTCATTTATTTAAAAGATTTTATTCATTATTTTTACAGAGAGGGGAAGGGAGGAAAGGAACAAAGAGAGAGAAACATCAATGTATGGTTGCCTTTCACCTGCCTCCAGGTAGGGACCTGGCAGGAGACCTGGCTTGCAACCTGGGTATGTGCCCTGACTAGGAATCAAACCAACAACACTTGGGTTTGCAGGCTGGTGCTCAGTCCACCGAGCCACACCAGCCAGGGCCTAGATATCTCTCTTTTAAACTGTAAGAGTCTGGCAATCCATTTTTTTGTTTGTTTGTTTTTATTAGTTCTTGACTGCCTTAGTTTTTTCTTGTATTTTAAAATTGCTATTTGATTACCTATTTACTGTAGTCTCCTTTTCATGTTTCTAGTGGTATGTTGTTGCTATGACTTATGACAGCAGTTTTTTTCCTGAATGCTTGTGTTGGACAGGTCTTTCTTTCTCTTTGTCGGTTAGCTGGTAACAATCTGTGATGTATGCTCTGACTCCAGGCTTCAAACTTACTGTTTCAGCCTAGAGCAGATGCTACCCCCATTTGGTGCTTAGCACAAGGGAATTAGGAGGTGAAGCAACTTCTACAACTGGTGTAACTGTGGATCCCAAGTAACTCTCCTGTCAATGTCTGAGGAGACCATGATGTTTCTTCTCTATGTTGACTCGAGACCTGTTCCTCTTGTTCTTCTTCAGCATTATGTTCTGGGTTAGCTTTTCTTTTTTGTTACATGTTTCAGCAAATATTATTCTGTTGACTTTCTATCTTTTGAGAATTTCTCAAAGTGACTAGTCCACCTAGGAGACTTCCTATTCTATTCCAGAGAAGCTGTACTTTTGTTTTCATATTGCTATATGTATTTTCTCTCATTGCATTAGTTTTAAAGGGGGAATGGTTTCAAAATGCCAAGTTGATATTTTCATAAAATTGCCAATTTTGTTTTATGTGGTTACCAAGTTAGCTTACCTCAAATCTCAGTAACAAATTATATTGCTTTGATTTTCATGATTTAAAATGCATATGCTTTGATATGTTAACATTTTTAGCATCTGCTATGTTACTTACCTTTAAACTCTTCACATCCTCTTCTATGTCTTCTTTTAACTGCTGTAAATAAAAAGGCCTATATTTTTCTTCAATGCCTATGTAAAAAAAACCCAAAAAACAAAAAAACAATACTTTAAATTTCTTAAGTATTTTCTTAAATAAAATTAAAATATTAGTGATCTATTATCATTGAATTACCTTAATCTGTGGGGAAGCAGTAAAATACCATTTTAAATACCAAACCACTGACTTTTAGGAAAAGACTAATAAGGTTAATAACTTGGTAGACAGAGCAGGAGATAGTATAACATGGAAACCAAGAGCTCCTGCCTAATAGCATAAAGTTTCTCTGGCTATACAGCACAAAGCCCTAGCTAATGCGAGTTGATCTCCACATGAACAAGGATGGGTGTACTCTCTGTTTCTGCCCCTCTGGCTGACTTACCTTAGGATGCAATACTCAGAATACATATTTGTTATGAAGAGTTAAAAGCTGTTGGCCTTAAAATAAAAAGGCAACTATCATTTTCTGGAAGATGCAGTAGACATATATTTTCTCATTTCTCCCTCTAAGTACAACATAAACCTTTAGATATTATATATAAAACAAATATAAAAAGACTCTGAAAGAAGGAGGGACAAAGGTGGACAAGCTAGGGACTCTGGGACCTGAGAAAAGACATGGCAATGAGTTCACTGGGATTTCTTTTTTGCCTTGCTCTTTGTAGCCAGAGGACTAAACAGGGAGTATTCTAATAAGACAGAAAACCTTTAGTCAGTAACCACACTCCCAACAAAAAAGACAGAAGAAACTGTTGCTCCACCACCACCCTTACCAGAGAAGGATGATAGGGAGCAGAGAATTTCCACCTTATATGACAGTAACAGGGTGCCCAGAAACAGCAACAAGGGTGATGTCAGAGAGATTCGAATAGGAAGCCAGGACTTCCCTTTCTGCCAGGCAGTAATGAGCCCCTTTTCCATTCCTGTGATGTCAGTGAACTACAATGCACACTCACCTTGCAATAACAAAAAGCCCCTTCTCCATCTTAATGGGGAAGTATCAGAACAGGCACAGTGGGGTCAGGTCTTTCACCTCCAATGCAGTGTGCATGGAGGACCACGTGGACTGCGTGGGAACTTCCACACCTGACCTGTAGTAATAAGGAGTCCCCTCCACCTCACATGTCAACAGGGCTAAGTGGAGAACCAGGATTTCCCTCAACCTAGAACTAACAAGGTGACAAAACCATTCTGCTGCCCAAACCATGCCAGATAAAGCCTGCTATAGCTGAAGACTTAAAGGAGATCTGGAATCTCATAACACAGTGAGAAAAAGTACACAAGTTTGAATAGAAAAATCACTCATCATACTAAACCATAAGATCTCAAACTGAATTAAAAAAAAACAATCAATAGAAGCCAACATTGAGATGATAGAGATGTTAGAATTACTTGTCAAAGGTTTCTAAATAGCTATAATAAAAATGTGTCAATCGTCAATTATAAACAGGCTTGAAACAAACAAAAAAAAGTATCAATAAACAAGGAGAGGCTATAAAAGAAATTTCAGCCCTGGCTGGTGTGGCTCAGTGGCTTGGCGCTGGCCTGTGAACCCAAGCATCACTGGTTCAATTCCCAGTCAGGGCACATAACCAGGTTGCAAGCCAGGTCTCCAGCCAGGTCCCCAGGTGGAGGCAGGTAAAAGGCAACCATACATTGATGTTTCTCTCCTTTTCTTCCTCCCTGCCTACCCTTCTCTCTAAAAATAACAAATAAAATCTTTAAAAAAAAGAAAAAGAAATTTCAATAAAATTTTTGAACTGAAAAATTCAATAAACCAAAATTAAAAGCTCAGTGGATGAGCTCAAGAACAGAATGAAGGGGACAGAGAAAAGTCAGTAAATTAGAAGACAAACTACAGAAACAATCTGACCAAGAGAAAAAAGGTACAGGGTGTCAGGGACATGTGGGACTATAACAAAAGATCCAGTATTTCTAGGATCAGAATCTTGGAAGGAAAAGAAAAAAAGAGAGTAGGGCTGAAAAAAGTACTTTAAGGAATAATGGCTGAAAGTTTCCTAAACTTGGCAAGAGACATAAACCTACAGATTCAAAAAACTGATCAAAAAAGCTCAAACAGGTTTAATTGCTCCCCCATCCAAAAATCCGTAACAAGACAAATAACGATTTAATCTCCGAAAAATGAGGAGAAAATAAAAATCTTGAAAGCAGTCACAGAAAACTAATGCCTATAAGGAAAAAAACAGTTGGAATGACAGAGGATTCAGTAAATGAGTGGGTAAAACAACTATGAAATATTTATACAATGGAATACTACTTAGCTATAAAAAAGGAAAAAATTTACCCTTTGCAACAGCATGGATGGACCTGGAAAACGTTATGCTAAGTGAAATAATCCAGTCAGAGAAAAACAAATACAGTATGATTTCACTTATACGTGGAACCTAATGAACAAACTGAACTAAGAAGCAAAATAAGAGACAGACTCATAGAGAGCAGGGTGACAGTTATTTGGGGCGGGAGGTTAGGGGGTGGAGGGACCAAGCAAAAAGGAAAAAGGACTCATGAGCATGGATAACAGTGTGGGTATAAGGGGGTTAAATGGTAATGGAAAAATACAATAAAATTAGAAAAAAAGAATGACAAATTTCTCAACTGAAACATGGAGGACAGATTAAGTGGCACAATATTTTCTAAGTGCTGAAAAAAGAACTATCAACCCAGAATCCTGCATCCAGCAAAAATATCCTTCAGGAATGAAGGGAAGATCAAGACATTCTCAAATGAAGAACATGTATCCCCAGAAGATACATCATAAAATGGCTAAAGGAAGTTCTCTAAATAAAAAGAAAATAATTTTAAAAAGACACTGTGGAAAGGAGGAAGAAAGAAAATGTACAATATGATAAAAATAATATATATTTGGTCTTTTCCCCCAAGTTCAGTTGGCTCTAGGCAGAAAGCTCACCAGATCCTTGGAATCTTCTAAATAATAAGAATGTCTTTTATGTGCTAATGAGATGGCTCCTGGCAGGGAAGGGTGAGAGTGAGGGGAGACTAGAGAGCTTCAGATTGGAAGCTGCCACCAGAATGCCTCATCATAGTTATAGGGTTGGGACTTGCAGCACCACTCACTGACCTCCAGGAAGGGATGAAGGACTGGAAATTGAGTTTAAACACTAACAATTTAATCAACCATGCCTGCCTAGTGAAGCCTCTATGAAAATCTCTAAACAGCAGAGTTTAGGGAGCTTTTGGGTCAGTGACTACATGGAGGTTCTGGAAGAGTGACAGCCCCCAGAGAAGGCATGGGAGCTCTGGAGTGACCTTTCTCCCCCAAAAATCTTGCTTTATGTCTCTCTTCCATTTGGCTATTCCTGAGTTGCATCCTTTATAATACAGCTCCATGTAAATTTACAATTATCTAAAAATAAGAACTTCAATTAAAAAATGTGAAAAAGGAATCAGAGAAAGGAAACCAAGCCAGAAGAATATTCAGGCTTACTGAGCAAATAAGAAAATGGACAACTAAATCAAAGGACCCTTCCAATCCTTTGGTGGTAAGTGGTGGGTAGGGCTTCATTTCTGTTTTCTCATAGCAGAAATATGAGGGCAAAATGCTTTAAAGGCTCCTAAGTGCTTTCCCACTATTTATTTTTCCTTCATCTGATTTTCTTCTTTCCTCTGGTGGTAGGATTTCAGCAAGAACCTTGGTAGCACAGAGGAATGGGAAGAGGTACAAGCATGTGACAAATCCATATCCTTCTCCCTCTACTACAAGCCCAATCTAAATGACAAAATACATTTCCAAAGATGCCAGCTACACAAGGGGAGGGAAAAGAAATAAAAGAAGCTAAGAAACAAGAAGGCCAGGCCCTGGCTGGTGGCTTAGTGAATAAGGTGCTGGCCTGCGAACCCAAAGGTCGCTGATTCAATTCCCAGCCAGGGCAACATAACCAGGTTGCAAGCCAGGTCTCCAGGCAGGTCTGTAGCTGGAGGCAGGTGAAAGGCAATCATACAATGATGTCTCTCTCCCTCTCTGCCTCTATCCCTTCCCCTCTCTCTAAAAATAATAAATAAAATCTTAAAAAAAAACAAACCCAAGAAGGCCAGTGTAAGCAACCTAGGTTGTATCCATTGACAAATGAATGGATAACAAAATGTGACATATCTGTACAATGAAATACCACTCAGCAATAAAAAGAAAATTCTGACACATGCTACAAAACAGACAGATTATCCCTGAAGACATTATGCTCAGTGAACTAAGCCAGGCACAAAACAACAAATACTGGATGATTCCTCTAATAATGAGGTGTGCACAGGATTCAAATTCATAGAGACAGAAAGTAGTATGCTAGTTGCCAAGGATGAGGGAGAAGGCAACTGGGGAGTTAGTGTTTAACCGGTATACAGTTTCAGCTGGGACGATGAAAAGGCTCTGGAGACAGATGGTGGTGATGGCTGCACAACAGTGTGACTGTACTAATGCCACTGAACTGTGCACTTAAAAATGGTTAAAATGGTAACTTACAAAGGCCTGTCCAGAAAGTATCCAGCCATGTACTATGAAAAATAGAGGCATTTAATGAAGGAGATACAAGAAATATTATACATAGGCTAGTGATGCCTCAGTCCCCTTCAAAGTAGGCACCTTGGGACCTTCACAGTTCTCCCAGCATCTCTTCCACTGTTCAAAACACTCTGCAAAATCCTTTGTTGGAATTGTCATCACCTACCCTGCTGTATTTTCCTGAATCTCACTTACTGACTGAAATCGTTTCCCTTTCAAAGGTGATTTTAGTTGGGAAAAGCCAGAAGTTGCAGGGTGCCAAATCTGGGCTATACAGGGGCTGAGTCTCCTGGGTGATGTAACGTTTCACGAAAAAACTGCACGAGGTGTGATGCGTGATTGGTTGCACTGTTGTGATGAAGCTGCCCTTAGCTGTGGCCATTTTCATCATATTGTATCTCTCAACCAATGAAGAACACTGAGGTAGTACTTCTTATTAGTTGTTTGGCCTGGAGGGGCTTACTCTTGATGGACAACACCTTCCCGATCAACGAACAGTTTTAACATGGTCTTGATCTTGCTGTGACTTTGCCGCACCTTCTTTGGGTGTGAAGAACCCGGTGACCTCCATTGGGATGACTGGGCCTTCATTCCCAGATGATAGCAGTAAACCCACTATTCATCTCCAGTTACAGCCTTATTGAGGAAATCTGGTTTACTGGTAGCGGTTTGAAACTGCAGCACGATGCTCCTTCTCTGGTAGCAGAAGCCGTGGAACGAATTTTACCACAACACAGGTTCATGCCAAGTTCCTGCATCAAAATCTCTGACACAGTTGTTTTGGGAATCCCCAGATCAGTTTCTAGTTCTCACAATGCCAGTCGCCAATCTTTGTTGATTGCAGCCCATACACATTCCACATTCTCAGGTGTTCTGCTTGTTGCAGGCCTTCCAAAAGATGCATCATTTTCAACAGATTCTTGACCAGCTTTGAAGCATCTGTGTCATGCTTTTATTTGTGCTGCCCTCATTGTATCATCCCTGAAAGCCTTCTGAATCATCCAAATAGTTTCCATGGAGGAATGTTCATGCTTAATGCAAAATCTGATGCAGATTCGTGCTCTACCCAGTCATTTTTAATGTGATGGCCACACAGTACACATGCTCATTCAGCAGCGTCTACTGACCCCACCGACTAATACAGTGAAGTTATCATTGTTCATGCACGTGCATTCCAGCCCACTCTCCTTGGCTGCCAGGCTACACTGATGTCACACACACAATTCTTGTTATATTAACAATGGCTGGACTTTTTTTGGATAGACCTGGTGTGTTGTGTGTATTTTAACACAGTTTTTAAGAAGTTAATTATGAAGAAAACATGGTTTTGGGAGGGATGACATCTTTTCATTGAAGAAAAGATTTGAAATCTAGAAAATCAGTTTGAAATCAAAAGTGAAACTCAATTTCCTGAAGACTCAAAGCAACTTTCTGATACCAGGAAAATGGCTGCATCGGAGACTGTACACAGTCATAAGAGATGTCCTTACCAGCAAATGTTGGCCGCACTTCTGGATCTGTATCCCAGCACTGCTTCATGAGGCTGATAATCTCCCTTGGGCAGTACTCAATGATGTCGTCTACATCTGGCCTGTTCCCAGATTTAATGCACATTACCAACTGCTGCTCACAGATAGCATCTATAAAGCAAAGAGGAACTTAAGTTTAGACTTTCTTTCAGATCACACCCCTCTCAGGCAGGAAGGTGACAGAATTTGGACAATGCCACTAACCTCTCTCTGCCTAGGATATACTTTTAGTAAAGCTGCCTCATCCAGTAAGGGCAGAATGCCCCCATGCCCCGTGGCAAGGAGCCACATAATATTTAAATTTCTGTAGATGAAAGACATAATTCACAAGAAATTGCCTCCTGGTAGAACAAATGGAATATTAAAAGAGAGTGACTTAAAATGTAGAGTGATAGTCAAGGAGTAAGTACAAGAGCCCTGACCAGTGTGGCTTAGGTGGGCATCTTCCCACAAAATGAAAGGCACTGGTTTGATTCCCGGTCAGGGCACATGCTTAGGTTGTGGTTTGGTCCCTGGTCAGAGCATGTATGTATGAGAGGCAATGAATTAATGTTTCTCTTTTACATCAATGTTTTTCTCTCTCTCCTTCTCCCTCCCTTCGCCTCTAAAAATAAGTAAAATCTTAAAAAAAAAAAAAAAAAAAAGTATGAAGACCTTTACTAGAAGGTCAGAGAAGGCTTTGTTGAGTCCAGAAAAATAAAGAATAGGAAAGAAAAACTCCAAGAGGATGATTATGGGCTAGGAAAGAAGCATATAAATAGATTGGAAGTTCCATAAATCATGATGCAATCCAGAAATTATAAGTAGTTCAGTATAACTTAGCATATTAATTAAGAAAAGAGAGATAGGGAATAAGGCTCGAGAAAGAAGCAAAACCCAAGTCAGAAAGGGCCTTGTATTCCATACTGATGAATTTGAACTCTCTCTTAAGGCTACAGAGAGTCTTGGAAGGATTTTAAAGAGATGAGTGAGATGGTCATTTCCTTTGGGATGACCAAAGTGCGGCAGCAGTGTGAATGGTGGATGTGCATGAGGAGCCTACACCAGAAATACAAAGGGTTTGACAAAATAAAGTCTAGTGGTGAAAGAAGTAAATGATCTTGAATTGTAATATACATATATATACATATACATATATTGAATTTGTAGGTTTTAATGTCTGACTGGATGTGGGAGATGAGGAACAAGAATCTGTGATGACTAAGGTTTCTGGTTGGGCAACTCAGCAGATAGATGGTGATGCTATTGCTGAACATAAAAAGGGGCCCAAAGCTGAGTGAACTACAGGGAGAACAGGTAGAAGATGAATTTGTTCAGGGGATGTTGTTTTGGAGTTCCTCTGGTAAATGTAATAGATCTGATTAACAGACAAGTAGATGTCTAGGCTAGGGCTAGAGATAAGAGATTTGAGAGGCAAAGAGGTGGCCATTAAACTGGAGGAGCTAATAATCACTCAAAGAATGGACAGGAGACTATTCATTAGTTTAGGCACTTAACAAACTAAAGAACGACTACGTATCTGATCTTTTCCACAAATCATGAGTGTCTCATCTTTACATTCGCAATTCTGCTTAAAGTGGCCATATTTGATCCGAAATAAAATAATTCTTGAATGAAGGAGTAAGGGAATGGAAGAATGGATGATGTGTATGCCTTGTAGTCTGAAAGCATAAACAAGCAAGATTTCTTGTCCAGGAAGAATCCTGAAATATTACAGCACCTCCCAAGCTTAGATGTATCATCAAGGCTGCTATTTGTCCTGTGACCCCCAGTTCCTAACCTGAGATTACTCATTCAGTCATTCAGTCAACACAACTTGACTGGACATCTGCTAGGTTCCTGGCACTGTATATGTACATGCTTGGGAAACAGCAGTGAATAAACCAGATTTGGTCCCAGTTTCTGTGGAGCTTACAGTCTAAGACAGACATTAAATGAACAATTACATATTTTAACTGACTTCGCTGAAGATCATTATTTCGCTTGACAATTTTGATGATATCCACTCCTTTATAAATGTCTTACTTTCATATGGCTCCTTACTGGCAAATATTGCCCAAAGTACTATAGCAAAGCTGTACACATCTGACTTCTCTGAGGGCCTGGCATTGATGTCATTCAGGTGCTCAGGGGCCATGTAGTAGAGGGTGCCACCATTTTTCTTAGAGTGACTATTCACTTTCCGCTGCTCATTGTGTTCCTCTTTAGTCAGCTTACTCCATGTCTTGAAGGAAGCTACGCCAAGATCAGCTATCTGCAAGAGATAAAACCAATGGGATTGTTTTGGGAGGGTTACAAGCAAATCAAGTTCTTTAAATTTGTGGCTTATCCAACAGATATGAGTTACAGTGGATTTTCCAGAAATGGCCACACTGGATAGAGTTAAAACAACTACTTCTGACCAGACTCATAGAAACTTTTTATTTCCTTAGCCATCTAGAAAATCTCCCCTAAGATATGTCCATGTGAAATTCTTGTATCTCAATTCTTTTTTTTTTTTTTTAAGATTTTATTCATTATTTTCAGAGAGAAGGACAGGGAGGGAGGAAGAAAGGAAGAAAGCATCAATATATGGTTGCCTTTCACCTGCCTCCAGCTAAGGACCTGGCTGGAGACCTGGCTTACAACCTGATTATGTGCCCTGACTGGGGAATTGAACCAACCACCTTTGGGTTCGCAGGCTGGCGCCAATCCACTAAACCACACCAGCCAGGGCATCAATTCTTATGTCATTTGTTTTTAAACCTAGAAAATTTGCTGGAATGACTGGTGAGAGAGGAAGACAGGAGGCAAAACAGAAGACATTGTTGACATGAACAAACAACAAAACATGCTTGTTTTAATTCCTCATTGACTCTGTATATGTTTTTCAACTATTTCTGGAGCTAGGGAAAAAACAGTTTTTTCTTCTCGGCTGACTTGTACAGTAGACAGTGACTAGGTACTGCACCTTCTATTTTCCCCAATGGTGTCCAAAAGCCCATGGGTGCAAATTTCCAAGGATTCCAAAGCCACACTGAGGATAAGGGCTGCGGTGCTACTTGTTTTGGATTGGTAGCCTGAACCTAAGAAAAGATCGGCAGGGAAGGAGGATAAAAACAGACAAAAATGCAGAGAGAAAAAACATCAAGGTCTGACATAAAACAGAAGTGGCAGGGAAAAATGACAGAGCAATACGGTCAAGAAGAAATCAAAGGTGACAGTTTCACCTTCGTCCCCAGGAATCCAAGCATTTGGGGATGATTTTGGCACATGATTATGTAAAATCCATGGATTCTAACCCAGAGACATAAGAGATATGCTATTAATACAAAGAAGGAACCTTCTTTTTAAGACAGAAACAAAAGTCCATCCAGGCCTAGAGCGAAGTGTGAGGCTCAGCGCTTCCAGCAGAGAAGGAGGCCTAGCCCTTGCTGGTTCCCCTTTCAGAGGCTGGTGCTTGGATTCTTGTGGCCAGAGCTAGTTAGCTATGATGACCTGCCCCCCCCCCACCCCGCCCATTTAAATCTTGCTCCAGTATGAACAATAACAAACCCCTTTCTCTTGTTTCCTTATTTTAAAAAAGAAACATTAAAAAATACAGATAAAAGGAAATGAATACATAAAAACTATAAACTCCATCAAGTTTGTATCTTCCTTTTTAATCCCTGATAGAGCCTTATGGCACCACCACCACCAGTTGGACCAAACTAAGTTAGGTCTTCCTTTAGAGTCGCCATGTACAAAAACGGATTTACAGTGAAGGATTGAAACTAAAATTACCTCACTCTTTTACAAACCTTTAGATAATGGTTTACCTTAATGTGAAAGTCGTCATCAACGAGGATATTTTCAGGCTTTAGGTCCTTGTGTATTATACCTTCTCCATGTAAATAGTACATTCCTTCAATGGTCTCCAGGATTATCCTTCCTTTTACAGAAAGGGGGATACTGATCTAAAACAAGTAACATTAAGTCTATGAAATGGAAAGGTAATCAAACTGGCCAAAGCAACTGTTTCATTCCAGAGCAGTGGGGTCTGCACCTGAGGATACAGTTCCCATGTTGCCTTCTGTCCGCTCTCTGTGGTGCCACTGACATTGTAAAACAAGCCCCACTTTGGAGAAAGAGTTCATCCTCAGTGCAAAGGGTATTAATGGTATGTTTTTCAGTGTAAACTAAAACTACCATGACAATATCGTATTATATAAAAGTGTTAACAATTAAGCTCCTTAAGAACAAATTATTCTTTAGGGTGTGTGCTTACTACTTAGCATGGTGCCTTGAATGTTTGGTTAACGAATGGATAAACATATTAATGATATACTAATATGATGTTCTACTACATATTCAATATGTGAAAAATGTCATGGAAATAGGTGTATGAAATAATGTTAAAAGAAAAAGAATACAAGGGAATGTACTCACACTGATTAAAAATGTAAAGATTAATCTACTATAACAAAATGTCATTAATTCTGAAATAAATTTAATATCTATTTCATGACTTGTTATCAGGTACTTCAGTTTTTATAGAGTCTCAGGTCAGTCTTATAATTGTATTCTAATTATATGAACATCTGTATTAATTAGAGAATTCTAGTTTCTATTTAGAGTGGTTAAGCATTAGATTTGCTTAACATTAGAAAACACAAACTCTCAATCTATGTGTGTGAGCACACACAATCCCTAGGTTACAAACAGGCTATTTCCTAAGAATTTATGTGTATGTTGGTTGTTGGTAAACAGAAAAAAACGTAAACAATGGAAGTTAGATTTCTAAGTCAACATCCAAACCATAACTAACTCATAATGTAGTTGAATTACAGTATTTATAACATACAAAAAAATTGCTAGAGATTTTCCCATCTTCCACAGTACAACTTTAGACTTAGGAAAAAATTATGAACAGGCAAAGTAGATGCCTCTCTTATCTCTCTTTCTGCTTCTCTCCCTCTTATCCTCCTGACTTTTTTCCTGCACTCCAATCAGCACACCTTATCTTTGCCTGATCCCCAGAAAGCCTACTTCATGCAACTGATCTAGTTTTAGGGAGCAGAGCAATCTGATCAAAAGGCACTACACTACAATGTGTACAAGTGATTATCTTTTACCTGTCCCACAGACATTTGTGAGAGATGTCTGTGACTTAAAAGAAGAACTGACATGGCTTTGGCAGCTGTGAGGTCAGGGGAGAAGATGGGGAGACAGGGAACATTTGCTATAAAGACAGTCATATCCCACCACCCCCACAAGCAATCTATGCTTTGCCAAGCCCAGTTATTTGCAGTTTCCCAAATTTGGCATATCCTCATTCCTCTTCAAATGCTACTCTCTCTGCCTGGAACACTTCCTCCTCAATTTTCTGCTTCAAAACCTCCTCTTGTCCTTCATATTTTGGCTCAAGCATCCTACATCTGGAATCCTTTCCTATCTACCTCATGATAGGGTGAGCACCTCTCCTCTGTGTTCCCTTAGCGCACAAGACTATCAATCAAAACGTCATACACCATTCCCTGACCCACCTGTCCCCTTTACTTGCCTGTGCATTTGCTACTGCTTCCTGACCAACTAGCACAAGCTTTAGCTCTTAACAGATATGTAAACTTTTAAAGATGCTTTTGAGGTATCTGGTTTGGTAAACATTTTATTTTCCAAATGTCGTTGGTTCTAATGTTGTACATGTTAAGCTATATGTTTCTTAAATGCTATCTGTGTGCAATCATTGAGATCCCTTCTCCTCATACAGGCTTTCATAGATATGTTCTTTAATCAATCGATTAATCAATATTTGTTATCCATTAGGTATATACCCAACACCAGATCATGTGCTTCATGAAGACAGGGCCTGTCTCTAAATTGGGGATCTCAGAGTGACTGACAAAGGGGACATGGACAACTATCTGAAGGGACTGAGAGGAGAGCAAGACC
Source organism: Noctilio leporinus (assembly GCA_004026585.1). Taxonomy (NCBI): domain Eukaryota; kingdom Metazoa; phylum Chordata; class Mammalia; order Chiroptera; family Noctilionidae; genus Noctilio; species Noctilio leporinus. The sequence continues at coordinate 10,960 of PVIW01002024.1, read as the reverse complement.
ATTTGCTGGGCAGAGAAAGTCAAGGAAGACTTAATGAAGGATTGATGAGAAAATCCAAAATATCTAGCAATTCACCAAAGCAGTATGTTACACCCCAAGCTACAAAAGAACATGTAGCAATAACCTTAACGGACAAGTGCACCCAGTCACCATGCCTGTACCAGGCGCAACAAAGGCCCCTGTACCTCAGCTTTCAGCACATGCATCAGATTGCCCTTTGCCATGTACTCCATGACAAGACAGTAGTTGCCCTCTTCTATGATGATGCCCAGCAGCTTCATCACCCGCTCATGCCTCAGCCTGTGCATCATCTTGCCCTCCTCCAGGAGGGACTCGTTGTACCTGTCAGAGGAAAAGGTGCTCAGTTAGCCCCTCTTCCCTTTGTGCCCCAAACAAATGCACTACACACCTTCAGGGCATCCCATTGCGTGAGCTTTTGTCACTATTTGTTCATATACTAATCTCCGCCAGGCACTGACTACAGGCGTTAGAAGGCAGAGTGGTGACTGCAAGTGGGTTTTCAAGAAATGCTAAACCAGTGAGCAAATGAGTGAACAATAAATGAACAGCAGCAATGAAAAAAGGACTGTGCTGGACAGTATAATGAAAAATGCAAAGCCCTGGCTGGTGGCACAGTGGATAAGGCACTGGCCTTCGAACCCAAAGGTCACTGGTTCAATTCCCTAGCCAGGGCACATAACCAGGTTGCAAGCCAAGTCTCCAGCCAAATCCGTAGCTGGAGACAGGCGAAAGGCAACCATACATTGATGTCTCTCTTCTTCTCTGCCTCTATCCCTACCCCTCTTTCTAAAAGTAATAAATAAAATCTTAAAAAAAAAAATGTAGCCTCTCATAACCATTCTGGCAAGAAGAAAAAGAAATAAAACAACACTACTTGTTTTAAAGACAGGGTACCTGGAAGTACTAATTAATTAATTAATTAATGACTGTTTTTAATTTTCCATACTTAGGACAAGTCCTTAGCAAAAATGTGACGCAAGTCTATCTTTATTGATCCCTCCTATTTCCTTTTCATTGCCTTCCTCATCACCCTTGATCTCCTTTCCTTTCTCTATTTCCTTCCCTTCATTTCGCTTCCATTATTTACCAGCTGTAAACTTCTCATTAATCAGCTTCCGAATCCTTATTGGCTATATAGGGATAATAACCACCTTGCAGGATTATTTGACATGAAGCCTGTCTACTGACATTTACCCCATGGTTTATCTCATTCTAAAGCCTATGTCATCCTTACCCAGTGCCCACTCCCATATCTCCGCAAGCACTGCTTCCTATGGCCAGCTGCAGTTTGATCCACCACCCTGTTCCCAACTTACTCTGTGCGCTTCGGGCCGGTGTACACCTTTTTCAGTATTACAAGTCCATGGACTCGGTGTAAACACAGTGACACCTGTCCGAAGCCTCCGCTGTCCAGATGCTCTTTCTCCAGGAAGTCACTTGATTTCATCTTAATGTCATCCAAGGACATGTCTGGTTTCCTTCCAAATGCTCAGAATGCTCAAAAATACACCACCTTTTTTTCACCTCAGAGCTATTCCCTGTAAAGAAAACAAGAAAACATCTCAGTGCACAAATAAATAAATAAATAAATAAATTCCTTATTTAAAAAACCAGGGGTACCTTTATTTTTTGAGGATAAATTCATAGTCTCTATGATGATCTCTTTTTTTCATATTTCTAAGAATCACAGAAGGCCACAATTTTTATTTCTTAGACTTTCATTTCTGGCAATACAGAGGTCTAGAAAATTTTGAAAGCCCTCCTGCTACAAAGGAGCTGTATCTGAAGGGGAACATAATACAAACACCCATTCCAATGCACAGCTAAGCTCAGCAGAAAGGAAAAGAACCACAGGGACTAAGAAGAACAGGGTGCACGCCACAGGGTCAAGGCCCACATGGAAGCTGCTATGGGCTGAATGTTTGTGTTCATATGTTGAAGTCCTATCTCCAATGTGATTGTATTACGATGTGAAACCTTTGGAAGGTGATTAGGTCATGAAGGTGGAGTCCCCAAGGATCAGATTAATGTCCTTATACAAGACACAAGAGTTCTTTTTCTTTCTCTACCATGTGAGGATACCATGAGGGGAGGGCTGAGGAAGTGAGCCCTTGCCACACATGGATCTGCTGGCACCTTGATGGTGGACTTCCCAGCCTTCAGAACTGTTTAAGTCACTCAGTCTATAATTTGTTATAGCAGATCACTGATAAGACAGTGGCTCTCTGGGGCACTCCCAACCTCACTGCCCAGAAGTCTGAGTTTAAAGCCCAGACAGGGACAAGGATTGAGGTTGGGGAATGCAAGAAAAGAGGGTTGAAAGATTCTCCCCTTAATGTGGGAGCCCTCCATGAGCTATCCTACCCTTCAATGAAAGGATGGACTAGAAAAAAAGCAGTCCATTAGCAAAGAAACTTGTCTTAGACTGAACAAAAGGTATATAAAAAAGGTCTCTGTAAATTCATAACCTTGGGCCTGTCCTTAAATAGATTTGAGCTTTGATTCTATACTCCTCTTATAGTCAGGATCCTCCAAACTAAGAACTTGTAATATAAAAGGATCACAGACTGAGGCATCCCTGGATTAAAAGGTTAAAGCAAACACAACACAATCAAGCCAAGCCAGACAAAATTCCCAGAAATAAAGAACTAAGTTAACATGAGCTCCCCTTCCAAAACTATAAAACACAAACACACACAAAATTCATCATGAATCAGACTCAGTAGGTACAACAAACAGCAGTATTAGGCACCAAAGAACTTCAAGTAATTCAACTACTGAATAGCCTTAAAGTAATTATAAACAAAAAAATAATAATTTAAAGAACGTAAAAAGAACAATGCATATGTCAAAAGAATAGGAAGGTGTAAAAGGATGAGGACTTGGAGTATTTGTACATCAGTGCTATAAAATGTACAATGTACACAATCTCAAAACAGAATTATTTGCTTGCTTTATTCTTCTCTTCTTCCATTCATTCAGTTTCCCTAAACTGAAATGATGAATAAAAATCCATGGGGCAGTACAATGAGATACTACTACACACTCGCCAGCATATTCAAAATTAAAAAGGCTGACACTACCAAATATCAGCGAAGATATAAAGCATCCAGAATTCCCACACAATGTTGGTGGGAGCACAAAATTGTACAACCACTTTGGGAAAAGGTCTGACAGTTTCTTATCAAACTAAACATATACCTACACTATGACCCAGCAATTCCAATGCCAAGAGAAATGAAAGCATATGTTCCAAAAAACTTGTACAATGTTCAAAGCTTTAGTCATAATAGCTCCAAAATAGAAACAGTTGTTCATCAATAAAGTGAATGGGTAAAAAACAAAACAAAAATCCTGTGATATAGTCATACAATGGAATACTATCCAAAAATAAAAAGGAATGAACTAATAACACACGCAACAATGTGAATGTCACAAAAACATTGTGCTATGTAAAATAAGCCTTATACAAAAGAATACATATTATATAACTCCATTATATGAAGTTCTACAACAGTTAAACTAACTTGGGTTGTTAAAAGAATGCTGGTTGACTGGGAACAGGGAAAGGACTGAATGGGATAAGGCATGGGAAAGGGGCTTTCTAGGGGGAAGGTAATGAAATAGCATCTCAGTGGAGGGGGGGGTTAGGGTTATACAGGCACAAACATTTGTCAATACTCAGCAGTAATACTCAAGAATTGCAGGTAAACTTTACATCAAAAGAAAACTGTAAACATACTGAACTCTAGTGGTATTCATGCTGAAATATTTAGGGGAAAATATACTGACATCTCTGATTTACTTTGCAGATAGACTGGCGAATAAAGACATAGGTGATGGATGGTTATGTGATAAAGAGTAAAATGACCATAGATGGTGGATATATGTGAGTTCACTGTAAAAACTTTTTAACTGCACTTTGCAATTTTATTTAATAAAATGCTAGGGAGGGGGAAGTCACACAATGAAAGTAGCCGGGAAAGTTTCTGAAAACTGCAGTGTGGCACGCTGCAGGCAGGCGGTAATTAACCTCTAAACCTTGTCCAAAAACTGTAGGTGGGTCCTGCCTCCTAGACCACACGACCCAATCTGAACTTGCCTGTCTTGCAAGAACTCTAGCCCTGTGTTTTATTAGCCCTGTGCCTTGGGTACGTGACGTAAGCTATCGTAGCCCCAGGACAGGTCTCGTCTTCTTAGGGATTTACACTAAAGCTCAGACCAGCGAGGAAGCAGCAGAACCTTGGGCAGTTAGCAATCTGCGCCCAACTTCCGGGTACTCGGGCGGAGGTTTCTAAGACTACGACCGTTCTTTAGTCCTCCAAACTCGCTTTGAACCAGAGTAAAGTCAGGGTCCTTTGGCAGGAAGATCTGTGGGATTTTATGAGTGAGTAGAAGCCCCGGCCAGCCTTGTCCTCCCGAGCAGGATCAGGTGTAATTGGACTCAGGACCCAACTTCCAAAAAGACAGGTTCACTCAATCGAACTTCCGGGGTTGCCGCGGTCCCGCCCACCAACCACTGGCCACTCGGCGCCCGACTTGGGGCAGGCCGTCTCCGCCCACCGCCCACCGCCCACACGCCGCACCAGAAGACCCGCCCCCTCCTGGAAGACCCGGGGAATTGAGCGGCAGTCGCCACTGTCTCCGCGCAGACGCACCAGAGAATTATTTACTTTCGTTTTTGCGGCAAACTTCCCCAGGTCTGGGTGTGGGAAGAAACAGTTGTGGAGATCAGGAATGTCTCCGATTTCGAGGCAGCCTCTCAGGGGAGGACTGGGGAATAACGCCGGAGCCTGACGGAGGGTCAGCAGGGACAGAGGTCGATGGGCTCCGGGAGACCCAGCCGCAGTGGCCGCCCCGCCCCGCGCTCACCGCGCCCGGCTCCGCGGGTCCCGCCGTGCTGCACGCGTCCCGCCGCGCGGCCCGCGCTCCCTCGCACCAGTGGGACCACGCGCTCGGCACCTGGAGGTGTGGGCCGGGCCCGCCGCGCCGGGGAGTTCCGGGCCGTTGTCCGCGCCGTCAGTGCTTCGAGTGAGTGAGCTCTGGGCAAACGGCTGGGCGTGGACTGCTCGCGGTGCCTCCACCCCCTTGCCCGTGCGGAGGCGGAGGACAGGGAGAGTGCCCGCCCTTTGTCCGGCGGGCTGGGCCGTGTACCGCGAGGTCTGTCAGCCAAAGCATCCCGGCTTTGCTCTGAAAGCGCGTTGGAGGTCCAGAAAGAGGAAATGCTACCTAGTCCTAGAAACCTTAGCCAGCGGGGATGGGGGAGACGCAGCTTAGCTGAGTGAAAGGTGCTCCTGGGGGTTTTACGCAGGAGGTGGGATTCTGAGCTCTAGGTTTAGCAGCCGTAGATCTTTAGGGAAAACACGGTTCTCTTGTCTCTTCACCTGCAATTTGAAGGTAAACCAGTCTCTGCAGGGCTGTGCAGGGGGAAGCGTGATACTGTTTTGCAGCCTTTAAAAATAACTGGCTGCCCTGGCTGGTGGCTCAGTGGATAGGTGCTGGCCTGTAACCCAAAGGTCGTTGGTTCGATTCCCAGCTGTGGCACAAAACCAGGTTGTAAGCCAGGTCTCCAGCTAGGTCTGTTGGTGGAGGCAGGTGAAAGGCAACCATACATTGATGTTTCCCTTCCTCTCTCCCTTCCCCTCTCACGGAAAAATAATAAAAATCTTTTTAAAAATTAAAACAAAACAAACAAAAAACAACTGGGAAGTCTCAAGCAAAAATGGGAAGTGCTTGCTTTAGTGTTATATTAAAAAGCAAATTATACACACTGCAATTGTTACGTGTTGTGAAAACGTATATTCAACTGAATGAGAAGCCATAAACTGGAAGGAAATATTTGCAAAAGACATAGCTTACTAAAAATGCATTTGGCCATTAACAACTTTACTTTGTACTGTGTGCATTTACTAACATGGGGATTTTAAAAGTCCGTTTTTAAGTGGACCCAAGCAGTTCAAACCCATCTCGTTCAAGGGTCAATTGTATTTTCATGTTTGGAGGGCCAACTTGTTACATCCGGTTGTTCGACTCCTTCGGTGGTGGGTGCCCTAAACCGCCCCCACCTCTTGTTTGAGGGTCAACTATACATTAAAAACTTAAACCTCAACCAATGAGAAAGGGAACAACCTAATGAGAAAATGTGCAAAAGATCTGAATGGGCATCTGATGGTACAGATGGCAAGTAAGCACATGAAAAGATGTTCACCATTAGAGGGAATTGCAAACTTGAAAAAACCAATGAGATAAACGCAGTTAACCTACTTAATAGAATGACCAAAATCCAAAATATTGACAACACCAAATATTAGGATGTGGGACAACTGCAATTCTCATTCATTATTCATGTGAATCAAATTGGTACAGCCACTTTGGGAAAAAGTTTGACAGGTTTTTGTTTATTATTATTTTTTAAAGCTAATACAGTCTTACCACATGATTCAGCAATCACAGGTCTTGGTATTAACCCAAATGAGTTGAGAGCTTGTCTGTACAAAGTATGGCACATAAATGTTTATAGTACCTTTCTTCCTAATTGTTAAAACTTGAAGGTAACTAAGATTATCCTTTAATAGATGAATGGGCAAAACCCCCAAACAACTGTGGTCCACCCTTACAGTGAAATATTACTCAGTGCTAAAAAGAAATGTGCTATAAAGCCATAAAAAGATATAGAGGAAATAAATGCTTATTTCTAAGTGAAAAAAAGAATCTGAAAAAGCTCATAATATATTATTCCAACTGTTGAGTTGGCCAAAAAGTGCTTGTGATTTTTTCCATACAACAAACAGTTTTTATTGTCACCAATAACTTTATTGATTTGGATATCGTATGTACACCATGAGGTGTAATGTTGATAGTTCTCAGTTAATATCACAATTAGACCGCTATCAACTTCAGCTGGTCTACCTGACTGGAGCATCATCCAGGGAGAAATCTCCAGCACAAAACTTTGCAAACCTCTTTTGACACATTTGATCAATCATGGCACCTTCTCCATAACCTGCACAAATCTTTTTGTCTTAGTAAAATTTTTACCATTCTTGAAATAATAAAGCATGATATGCTGAAAATGTTGCATATTTTCTTCAATATTAAAATGGCTACACAAAAATTCATTTTTATTGATTTTAATGTTTTTAAAAAATTCATGCTAATATGACAGCTATAACAATACAGTCTAACACAGGGGTGTCAAACTCATATTCACCAGGGGCCACATCAGCCTTGCGGTTGCCTTCAAAGGGCCGAATATAATTTTAGGACTGTTTAAATGTAACTACTCCTTGACAGTTAAGTGAGCCAGGTAGAAACAAGGTGCTGGGCTGGAAAAAAAAAGGTGGAGGGCTGGATTTGGCCCACTGGCTTTGTGTTTGCCACCCATGGTGGCCCACCGGCCTTGTGTTTGCCACACGTGGTCTAACAAAATGGCTTCAAATGAAGTTGAAGAAAACTACCTAAAGCCATCTTATGGGAACAAACAAACTTTTTGGCCAGCCCAATATAACATTCTGAGGAAGGCAAAATTTTGGAGACAAAAATTGTGGTGGTCAAATTTATGTGGAGGGATCAATATGTGGAACAGAAGGGATTTTAGGGCAATGAAATAACTTTGTATGATACTATAATGGTGGCTACTTTATACATTTGTCAAAATTCATAAATGTAAAAGAGAGTGAAACCAAATGTGAACTATAGACTTAGTAATAATGTGTAAGTGTTGGTTAGCTGTAACAAATGTACCACACTGCTGCAAGATGTTGATGCTGGGAGAGGCTCTGTGTTTTAGGGAGTTTAGAAGATGTGGTTAGAATAGTGGGAATGCCTCTGTTCTTTCCAATCACTTTTTAAAAATTTATTTGTATTGATTATGCTATTATGGTTGTTCTAGTTTCTTTTCCCTTTGCTTTCCTCTGCTCAGCACCCTCCCTCCTTCCAGCAATCTCAGCCTCTCTAGTTCATGTCCATGGGTCATGCAAGCAACTTCTTTGGCTTTACCCTTTCCTGTTCTGTTCTTAACACCTCCCTGTCTATTCTGCACCCACCTACTATGCTTCTTAACCTGTGTGCCATTTCTGCCCCACTTCTCCCCCTTTTCCCTCCCAGCTGACACTCCTCCAAATGTTCCCCATATCTCTGATTCTGTTTCCTCTCTGGTTGTCTGCTTAGTTTTCATTTTCAGTTTTTAGACTCTGTTGATAGTTGTGAGTGTGTTGTCTTTTCAATGTTTACAGTTTTTATCTTTTTCCTAAATATGTCCCTTTAACATTTCATATATTAAGGGCTTGGTGATGATGAATTTGTTTAGCTTTACCTTGTCTGGGAAGTACTTCACCTGCCCTTCCATTCTGAATGATAACTTTGCTGGATAGAGCCATCTTGGTTGTAGGTTCTTGCTTTTCATCATTTTTGAATACTTATTGCCAGTCTCTTCTTGTCTGCAAAGTTTCTTTTGAGAAATCATCTGGTAGTCTTATAGGTACCACTTTGTAGGTAACTCCCTTTTTTTCTCTTGTTGCTTTTAAGATTCTCTCTCTCTCTCTCTCTCTCTCTTTGCATATGTATTTTCTTTTTTGTTTTATTTGTTTTTTTAAATTTTATTGTTGTTGTATTACATCCATCCCCTTTTTGCTCCCCCCTGTCCTCCTCCCCACCCACCCAAAAGATTCTCTCTTTATCATTAGCCTTTGGCATTTTAATTATGATATGTCTTGGTGTGGTCCTCTTTAGGTCCAGCATGTTTGGTACTTTCTGTGTTTCCTGGACTTGTATGTCTATTCCTTCACCAGATTGGGGAAATTTACCTTCATTATTTTTTCACAGAAGTTTTCAATTTTTTGCTCTTCCTCTTCTCCTTCAGGCACCCCTATGATTTGGATGTTGGCATGTTTAAAGTTATCCCACAGGTTCCTAAGCCTCTCCTCAGTTTTTCAATTCTTGTTTCTTCATTATGTACTGGTTGGTTGTTTATATCTTCTTCATGTTCCAAATCATTGACTTGAATTTCAGTGTCCTTCCTTTCACTATTGGTTTTGTGTGGTTTTCCCTTCATTTTACTTAGCATAGCCTACACTTCTTCCCTTATGTGTTTTTCTGTACTCAAGTATAGCTGTCAAGTCTGTGAGTATCGTTATCACCAGGGTCTGTGTCTGTTATGTTGGCTATCTCCTCATTACTTTGTTCTTTCACTGGAAACTTGACCTACTACTTTTGGGCTGTACTTTTCTGGTTCCTCAAATTGACAGCCTCCTGTGTTTGTCTCTGTGTCTTAGGTAGTGCTGTCATACCTATTATGTTGTAAAAGGCAGAGCCTTAGGTTGTCAGTGCTGGGTGACCCTTTTCACCCCTTTGTGGCCCTGTATGTGGGGGAGAGTTCTAAGAGGAAAGAATGCCATTTATTCATCACTCAGCCCTTTTCCAGGTACTTCTCCCACTTCTCATGTGGGATTGGCACCCCTCTAGCTGTTGCCCTGGTTGTGGTTCCCAGAGTGGGTAGGTTTGTGGACTTTCTAGGACTGTGGGTATCCTATTAATAAATGGGCTTCTTTTGCCATGCCAATTCTCACTGGTTTTTAGTTAGAAGCAATGAAGCTTTCTTTCCCTCTGGTACTGGAATCATGAGCTGTGTGGTCTGGTCTGGGGCTGTGATCGCTTCGTAGGTGTCCTTCCCAACTTTTATAATATGTGACTGTGCTTCCCACTGGCCAGCCACAGACACTGCCTTGTTTTAGGCACCACCAACCACCACTACCACCACCATCATACGTCCTCTCTGCCCTGGCTCCTCCCCTCCTACTTGCCTGGATAAGTATTATTTCTTTATATATTTATTTCTTGGACTTCCATGCAGTTTGATTTTCTGGTAGTTCTGGTTGTTTTTAATTATGAAAATGTTGTATTCCTCCTGTGGTTGTGAAGGGAGGTGAAGCCTGTCTACTTCCAACTTGGGTGGAAGTCACCCAATTTTTTTAGTAGAAACATTTTCCCCCTAGAAAGAATGCTTCTCTTTGACCTTGTATACCTTTAAGATCAATCTCGTGAAGCAGTTCTATCAAGCTGCACTTTGTTTCAGACACCTTGAGACACTGGATTGTCATTGGCATTTATCACCTTGTAGCATCCTCAGCATAGGTGAGCACAATTTGCCACACAGCAGAAAACACTGTGTAGAAGGGTAGTAGTAGTAGATTCTGTCCAAAAGGATTCAATTAGCCAGTTCTCAGAGAGCACTGTCAGCTAGTCACAGAGGTTTTTCATATAGTGCTAGATTGAGAATTGTTAGGGCAAGATCAGTTTGCATCTCCTAATCTTGATTATATTTCTATACCCAGAATATATAACTTATAATTTATTATCAGAGACCCAGTGGCTGCTGCTTTGCTCAGAGGTGGAGCAGGAGGTGGAGGGAAGGTCAGATGCAATGACAATGGCTGTAAGATCAGGCCTGCATTCTTCATCTATCTATAGGAATATCACCAGGATACCTACTTCGGAGCCTTCTTGTGAAATTTAAATGACACATTTCATGTCAAGTATGTAGCACAGTGCTTAGCATAGTGGGTATTCCACAGACTTCAGCCATTGCTATAATCCATGTTCAATGAAAACATGAGCTTACCTCTGGGCTGGGTGGCTAGGAACAGCCTGGGAGTGGAGGTGGAAGGCACCCATTTCTGCAGTGAGACAACACCAGGTCCCTTAAATGAACTGATCTGAGCCTACACTGAACCTGAGGCTTAATGGAGAATGCCACCAGAGGGCCGCATATGCACAGCCTGGCTGTCTAAGCCTAGCTCCAATTCTCAGGAGTGAACCAAACTGTCTCAGGTCTAAGCTTCTCACTTTCAGTTGGGGTCCTGAGGGCCCACCCTTTTCTGCAGGCATGTCACAACAGTGCCCCAGGATGAGCAGTATACAGTAAGCAGCTTTCCCTGAGAAC
>PVIW01002023.1:203290-246621 GCA_004026585.1 Noctilio leporinus | reverse complement strand
GATAATAACTTGTAAATATGATCTTTTTCCTGTTGAATTGCTTTGAGACATTTTTGAAAAATCCTTGTCAAAATTCAAGTAGGTGAAATTATATCCAAATTCTTTATTTTATATTGATGTATGTTTTTCTTTAACCAATTCCACACTGTTGATTACTGTAGCTTTATAAAGTCTTGAAATCAGGTAGTTTTAGTCCCCTAATCTTGTTCTTCTTTTTCTTTTTTCTTTTTTTTTTTTTTAGATTTTATTTCATTATTTTTTAGAAAGAGGGGAAGGGAGAGAGGCAGAGAGGGAGAGAGACATCAATGTATGGTTACGTTTCACCTGCCTCCAGCCATAGACCTGACTGGAGACCTGGTTTGCAACCTGGTTATGTGCCCTGGCTGGGGAATCGAACCTGCAACCTTTGGGTTCACAGGCCGGCGCCTTTATCCACTGTGCTACCAGCCAAGGCCTTTGTTCTTCTTTTTCAAAGTTGTTTTCTTTGCATTTCCATATCAATTTTATAATCATCTTGTCAGCTTCTATGAAGAAGCTTGCTGGAATTTTAACTGAGATTGAACTGTCATCTAAACAATGTTCTTGATCCATGAGCATGGTCTACCTCTCCATTTACTTTGCTTTTTGTGTGAGATTTCTTCTTAAGCATTTAATGTTTTTTTATATGATTATAGGTGATATTTAAAATTTTTCAATTTCTGATTATTTGTTGCCAGTATGTAAAAATTCTACTGATTTTTACATATTCACTATATATCCTTAAACCTTCTCTATTCAGATGCCTCCTCCATTGTGAAATTCTCCCCAGCTCTTTCCTTAGATAACTGCCTGGCTTGTTCCTTCACCTCCTTTAAGCCCCTGCTCAAATGTCACCTCCTCAGTAAAGCCTTCCCTGACTGTGCTATTTAAAAGAGCAACCCCATCATTCTCTATCCCTCTTACCTTATTTTCTCCATTTAACATAGCAGACTTATTCTCCAAAGTCATGACGTATTTCCTCCCATTGAGCACTATGTACCAAGCAGATTGCTAAATGCTTTATATAGATTAATTGACTTAACCTCTACATCACCCCCATGAGGTTAAGTGCTTTTCTCCTGCGAAGGGTTTAGTTTCTTGCTCATATGTGCCTGATACTAGCTCAGCATCCCTCCCCTGTGGTCCTGTTGCTATGGATGAGGGATGCTGCAGTGGAGACTGTTGAGTCTACCCAAATACCTATACTTTTTTCTGTTTAGTTTTGTAGGTGATGCCGACAGGCTTCTGCACATTCAGATAGAAGACTCCCTGGAAGCCAGCATTTTCCCCTTTTTGCGCCACCTCTGTCACTTCATTGGTAAGGAGCATTCTCTAACTAGGCAGCAACTAGCCTATGCCCTGACGACAAAGGGACCATGGTACTTCGTCCACATGCCTATTCCTGATTGCAACTCTTAGTGCTTGGGAGAGAAAGGACAGCTCATGTCCAGCCAAGTGTGGACAAGCCCCAGGAGAAGCCTGCCTCTCTGGGGCTCTCAGCAATATGGGCAGCCCCACTTTTACCTCCGGGGCAGTAGGGCCAAATAAGAGCTCTAGACTGGATCAAGCACCCTTTGGTCTGGCTGTGGCTAGCCCGGTAGGTTCTTTTGGGCCTGGTCTCACTGCCGCTGTTGGCCTGTCATGAAATGAGGGTGTTGGCCCACCATGTGTACATATATTCATGGAGGCCTGCTCTGGGCTGTGCTCTGTTGACTCAGAGGTGACTCTCACTCTGTTCCTGAACTTTTGTCAGGTCAGCAAAGTCGGGTGGGAGCAAGACTCCAGAGCTCCTGACTTCTCTGATTTCTGGGGTATATGCCAAGTGCCCCTCTATTGTCCTACCGCACCCAGCAGTTCCCCAACAGGCTCACCTCAGTGAAAGTGAGTTTTTCAGTCATTCTCAGTGCTCAGGTTGAATAAGATCCCTGCAGTTGAGTCAGGTCAGAGGCTCCACCCCAGGACTGCCTACTTGGCACCATCTCAGCCCCAAGCTGAATTGCTGCACAAAGAGCCAGAAAATGGTATTTTGGCTCAAATATCACTTATTTGCCCAGGGCATTGCAACTAACGCTTGACTAGGAACTGAGACTGAGACTTGCCCCATTTCCCACCATGGAATGGCAGAGTTCTATGGCACAAAGAGGCCCCCTCTCCAGCCCCACCTCACTGGGTGACTCTGGGCCAGTCCCTAACTGCTTGGTGCCTCCGTTTCCTTATCCTATGATGAGTCAGTTGGCCTTAATCATCTCTGACTCCTGCTCCAGCACTAGCAGTCTGTGATTTTGTATTTGGAATGATTACCATCAGCTCTTGTGGGTAATCAAACCAGCCTAAAATGCCAGCTTAGATTTCCTCCCCATTCCTCACTGGGCATGTCTCACACACAGACTCAGCATCGTTTTTTTTTTTTTTTTTTTTTAATTTAATTTTATTGTTTTCTTATTACATCCATTCCCTTTTTCCTTCCTTCTGTCCCCTTCCCCACCTCTACCACTCCCTCCCAAAGTCAATCCCACTTGTTGTTGGTGTACATGGTTCTTCTATGCTAGTTCCTGACTCAGCATCATTTTTAGGTATTATTATAGATGAGATTTCTGTGCCAGGCCCTGGGCTAAGCACAGCACAAAACCTTATGAGGCAGGCAACATACTGTTATCCCATTTTCCAGATTAGGAGACTGAGATACAACCGGTGAGTGGCAGACTCAGGACTTGAGCCCAGGCTATACTGTCAGCATCCTTGTGCCCTGGCAGGGATGATCCTCTCCATCCCCACCCAGGGAGGCCAACTGGTAGCAGACCTTCCTGATCTGAAAGCCTGCAGAGCCAAGAAAAGGCCTTCATGTGATAATGCTACATGCCCAGGTGTGATTCTCTTGAACTACCAACTAGGTCTGAGAATCCCCATCTGTCAGATGATCAGTGTCCTAGAGATGTTATGTGACTTGCCTAGGACATGGTGTGCTGGTTCTTTACCCACTCTTGGACCCACAGAGGCCAGTCATTTTATAGCAATTCAGGTCCACCAGGAAGGGGACACATACAACACTCCTGGCCCCAACCCAACCTTTCCTTCCTCTTATAGAAATCCACCTTGAGCTTGGCTCTGTCATCCTGGTATTTTCTACTCTGGGCATCAGTCGCAGCTGCGCAGCCATCTTGGCCTACCTCATGCACCGGAATGAGCAGACCTTGAAGGTATGCATTCCCTGATCTAGGCTTGACCATAGCTACCTTAATGAGGTGGCATCTGAGCTGTACCTGGGAGAAACAGCCCCTGTACTGCCCCAGGGCCCTAACTGGGGAATGGGAGGAGGAAGGGTCAGGGAGAGGAACTTCAATTCCACTGCATCCAAGGGCAAGGCTCCAGCTGTCCGGGCCAAAGGTCTAAGGCCGGGCACATGCAGCAGGCCCAGGGACTCAGGCTACGCAAAAGACTGCAGCTGGCACCTTCTACATGTCCTCTACTACTATTAGCCTGTCCATTAGGGTTTATTCATGCACCTTTTTGGTGTTATGTGCTGGTGAACCATGTTGTTGGAAGATAAAATGACACCCATTTGTGACTTGCTTCATCTACAGTACAACTACTTCTCTCAAAACGACAAGGTAAGCATCAGCAGTCACCTTTAAGCCTGTGGAAGCAAATGCGGGGTCATGATACCTCCTTCGTTGCTGACAACACCTAACACTATCACATCACTGTAGCAGGAAATTTCATTTTCATGACAATTGGGACTTCATTAAGATTCTCACAGAGCCACCTGTTGTTTCTTCTGTTGACTATTTGGTCCTGCTGAGAATTCTTTCTTTTCATCAGAGAAGAAAATCAGAGGGTTTTTCCTTTGGGACTTTTCAAAGTTGTCAGCAATTTCCTTGCTTTTTCAAAGCACCTTTCCTTTGTCTGCTGTGTCGTAACTGGCCTCTTCTAAGAACATACCATCTGTATCTGATGTCTTCAGCAATAATCTTGCGAACTGTTGCATCTGATATCTGCAGTTCTCTTGTTATGGAGCGCATTGACTTTCCTGGATCTTCATTGATGATCTCCTGGATTCTGTGTACAATATCTGGACTTGTGCGATCCTTGCTTACCTTCTGTGTTTTTCTTGTTGGTGTGGTGACATCAGATCAGCATCATACACCTTTATGTTGTAAACTACGTAAAAGGATGTTATTGAAGTTTGCAATTTCCTTAGCAGTTCACCCTGTGTGCAACCCAGAAATTATGGTTGTTCTGACATTGTATTTCTTCAACATGACGGTTGCTCTCAGAATTTAATAGTTTATATCTGAAACAATGTTGTTAAATCATAACCTTAGGAACATAGTTTTTCAAAATTAATAAGCACGTGAAATAAGGAGATGCAAAGTTATTGCCAATTTGTGGTACACACCCTATACATCCAAAAGAAGTGAAAGCAGAGACTCAAAGAGATACTTGTACACCTGTATTCATAGCAGCATTATTCACAATAGCCAAGAAGTAGAAGCAAACCAAGTGCCCGTTGACAGATGAAATGGATAAATAAAATGTGGTCTAGCCATACAGTGGAATATTATTTGGTCTTGAAAGGAGACTGACACATGCTACAACACTGAGGACATTAAGCCAGTTACAGAAGAACAAATACTATATGATTCCACTTGTATGAGATAATTAGAGAAGTCAGATTCATAGAGACAAAAAGTAGAACGGTGGGTCCCAGAGGCTGGTTGGGGGAAGGGGAATGGGGAGTTGTTTAATGAATAGGGAGTTTTAGTTTGGGAAGATGAAAATGTAGAGCTGGATGCACAATATAGTGAATGTACTTACTACTGTTGAACTATGTGCCTAAAAATGGTTAGAATGGTCATTTTAATTTTATGTGTATTTTACCACAATTAACAAAAGAAAAGAGTCTGGATGCAGAATCAGAGGGCCTGGAGTGAGAGGTCCATATGCCTGCTCTCTCACCCCATCCAAGGTGAATGGTCGGGGCCCTCACACTGGGGTCACTGCCTGCTTGAGGATTATCTTGGGGTGTGCTGGGGAGGGGGTGATGTTGCTAATAAATCTTGAGAGGAAAGCCTGTTGCCCTCCTAGGGATGCCTTGCCAACCCCCTTCCCAGGAACAGTCTCTGTTCTCCTAGGGGCCTCTTTACTGCCACTTTGAGCTGGCAGAAGAAGGCAAAGAGCTAGCAGAATGCAGGCTGAACTCACTCACCTACAGAGCCCTAGGGAGTTCTAGAACTTGAGCTCCCCTGGAGTTTAAATAGGGCCAGTGACTATTACCAAACCTTGCCCTGCTGTGATGTCTGATGTCCTCACTGCTCACAGGGTTGCTTGGGCACAGGAAGGTCTTTGGAGCCTTCCAACTTTGACATTTAGTGATGTGTCTTAACCCTGAGAAGCAAATCATGGTTTTCTCTCTGGTCACATTAAAAGGAGGTTTCACAGCTGCTTCCAGAGCCAGTTAGGGCAAAAGCAGAGAGGAGTCCTCTTCTCATTCTTGGCTCCTCTAAGCTCCTCTACCCTCCCATAGCAATGGGGCACATGCAGGCCTGCACCCTGACCTTTCCTGCAGGAGATGCGAAGCTCCAGCAAATGACAGTAAAGGACATCTGGGCATGACTGTTCTGGTCAGTGGATAGACAGGCACTTGGGTGCCTGAGGTCCAGATAATTCTGGTCTCAGGAGAAACCCTGGTGCTCCCTTCCTGGAGCAGCAATTTTGATCTCATCTGCAGAGAAGGCCTGTTGTGAGGCACTCTGAGCAGGGGCACCACCTAGATAACTCCTGGCAGAAAAGCCTGGGCAGCTCCCAGAGTTGTGGGCGGGAAGTACTGCTGCTGCGACCTTGCTGGGCTCTCTCCAAACTGAGTAAGTACTGCTACCAGCCAAGTGACCTGGATCACCGACACAGGTGGACCTGGGCTTAGCTCTGCTGCTGCCTGGGGGCCAGAGAGACATGCCTGCCTCCCATTATCTCTGTGGCCCTGGGGATCCTCTTCTGTGCATTAGAGAAACTGTGCCCTTGGCTTCTGTCAGATCGGCTATGATAGTCAGAACCCACAGGACTGGCAAGAACAGTGTGGGCTGCTCTTCAGCAACATAGTGCTTCCAGCTCCTTGGCATCAAGGGCAAGACTGGGGAGTCAAGGAGTGACCTGGAAAGAACCTGGCACTCAGAGCCATTCCTGCCTATCTTAGGCTTTCAAAGTTTGGTGTGAGGTTGTGTGGATCCCAGAGCCAGCAAGCCCTTAAGAAATTAATTTCAGTGCCTTTAAATTACTTGGAGTAGCTTTGTCCTGCAAAGATCTTCAGAGCAAAACAAAATCCAACTCCTGAGGCACTATTAAGCCTTATATTGGCAATCTTCCCACATGTGAGGCTGTTAAGTACTTTATGTGTAATGAAAACACAATGACCCTCAAGACCTGTTATTATCTCGATTTTGCAGGAGTTATATAGAGGCTGAATAATTTGCCTGAGGCCCCATAGCTGTAAGTGGCAGAGCTGGAATTCAAAGTCAGATGTTCCAGCTAGAGAATCTGGGAGAGTATCGGCCTTGCAGTGTAAAAAATGGGGCATTGCTTCTTACCAGAAATGACCTGAGCGTGTCCCTTCACCTTTCTGTCCCCTTGGTAGACAGAATAAGACCTATCCTTCCAGCTTGCTGCATTTGCTGTTAGTCCCAGTAGACAGATATATTGTGGGCTGGAAGTGGGTTGTGTGGGTGGGTGTAGGGTGCTGTGATTATGGTTGGTCCTCAAGGGCCCATTCTTGTAATCCTTATAAATGCACAGCTCTACCCTTGGTATCACTGTGTTTTATTTTATTATTTTTTTAATTGTGATAAAACACAGGTAATACAAAATTTACTATTTTAACATCTTCAGCTGTACAGTTCATAGTTTCAAGCATCTTCACATTATTGTGCAATCAATCTCCAGAACATTTCATCTTGCAAAACTGAAACTCTATACTCATTTAACACTAACTCCCCATTCCCCTTTTCCCACGGCCTCTGGCACCCACCATTCTACTTTATCTACCTCAGATAAATGGAATCATACAATATTTGTCCTTTTGTGACTGGGTTGTTTCACTTCGCATAATGTCTTCATCTATGTCATGGCATGTGTCAACATTTCCTTCTCTTTTAAGACTGAATAATATTCCATGATATGTAGAATTCACCTGGGCCTGGTGCTTTCTCTTCTGGCAGGTTTTTTCTTTCAAGGAATTGGTCCATTTTGTCTAGACTATATGTGGGCATAGAGTTGTTCATAGTATTCTTTTTATACTTTCCATGTCCATGGGATCTGTATTGAATTCCCCTTTTTTTATTCCTGATGTTAGTAATTTGTGTCTTCTCTCCTTTTGGCTAGAGGCTTATTGATTTTATTGATCTTTCTTTCCTAAGAACCAGATTTTTTGTTTCATTGATTTTCTCTATTGACTTCTTATTTTCAATTTTATTGACTTATGCTCCAATTTCTATTATTTGTTTTTATTTTTACTTTGGATTTAATTTATTCTTGTATTTTTAGTTTCCTAAAATAGAAGCTTAGATGATTGATTTAAATGAACATTTGTCTTGATGAATGTTCCATGTGAGCTTGAGAAGAATGTGTATTCTTAAATTGTTGAGTGAAGTATTCTATAGACATCAGTTATATCCATTAAATTAATGGTGCTAGACCTGGCTGGTGGCACAGTGGATAAGGCGCCAGCCTGCGAACCCAAAGGTTGCTGGTTTGATTCCCAGCCAGGGCACGTATAACCACATGGCAAGCCAGGTCTCCTGTCAGCTCTGTAGCTGGAGGCAGGTGAAAGGCAACTGTACATTGATGTCTCTCTCTTCCTCTCTGCCTCTTTCCTTTCCCCTCTCTCTAAAAATGATTAATAGAATCTTTAAAAAATAATATTAATTAATTAATTAATTAATGTTGCTGTTGAGTTCAACTATAGCCTTACTGATTTTCTGCCTGCTGGCCGTGTCCATTAGTGACAGAGGGGTGATGAACTCTTAAACTATAATAGTGGATTAATCTATTTTTCCTAGCAGTTCTACCAGTTTTTGTCTCACATATATCAATGCTGTGTTAGGTGCATACCATTGCAGGCATAAGCCACATTTTGTTTATCCATTCATCTGTGAATGGATACTTGGTCTACTTTCACATTTTGTTTACTGTGAACAATATGATTTATTTGTGTATACAGTTGACTTTGAACAACATGGGTTTGAATTTTTTATATAAGTGACCTATGCAATTCAAACCCATGTTGTTCAAGGATCAACTGTATTATTCCATCTGCAGTTGGGAATTTGTATATGTGGAAGGTCAACTTAATTATATGTGGATTTTTGACTGTATGGTGGATTAATCTCCTAATCCCCACATCGTTAAAGGGTCAACTATATATACCACATTTTGTTTATCTATTCATCTGTCAATGGACTCTTGGGTTGTTTTCACATTTTGGCTATTGTGAATAATGCTGCTGTGAATAGCAGGTGTGAAAATATCACTTTGATACCCTGCTTTCAAATCTTTGGAGTATATACCCAGAAGTAGAACTGCTGGGCCATATGGTAATTCTATTTTTGGAATCTTCATACTGTTTTCCATAGCATCAGTACCATCTTACATTTCACCAAAAGTGCACAGGGGTTTCAGTTTCTCCATAGCCTCACCAACACTTGTCTTCAGTGATTTTTAAAAAAATAATTGGTTTCTTTTTTTTTTTAAGATTGTATTTATATTATTTTTAGAGAGAAGGGAAAGGAGAGAGGCAGAGAGGGAGAGAGATATCAATGTATGGTTGCCCTTCACCTGCCTCCAGCTACAGAACTGGCTGGAGACTTGGCTTGCAACCCGGTTATGTGCCCTGGCTGGGAATTGAACCAGCGACCTTTGGGTTCGCAGGTTGGCACCTTATCCACTGTGCCACCAGCCAGGGTTCAGGAGTTTCTTATATTCTTCATATTAATACCTGGATGTGTATCTGGATATAAAGCAGATACGTGATTTGCAAATGTTTTCTCCGATTCTGCGACTTGCCTTTTTGCTCTGTTGCTACTTTTGTTTTTGATGTTTTTAAAAAATATATTTTATTGACTATGCTATTACAGTTGTCCCAATTTTTTTCCTTTGTCCTCCTCCACTCAATATTCCCCATTTCCTCCAGCAATCCCCCTCTCAGTTCATGTCCATGGGTCATGTGTATAAGATCTTTGGTTGCTTCATTTTCTGTACTGTTCTTAACCTCTCCCCCTCTTTTATACCTACCAATTTATAGTTCTTAATCTCTGTACCTTTTCCCCCATTCTCCCCCTTCCCACTCCCAACTGAATTACAGGATGTATTTTTCTGTTTTCTTTCTTTCTTTCTTTCTTTTTTTTTTGGCATTTTATTTTTTTTAAATTTTATTTATTATTTACAGAGAGAGAAGGAGGGAGGGAGGCCGAGAGGGAGAGAAACATCAATGTATGGTTGCTTTCATCTGCCTCCAGCTACAAATCTGGCTGGAGACCTGGCTTGCAACCTGGTTATGTGCCCTGGTTGGGAATTGAACCCACAACCTTTGGGTTCACAGGCCAGTGCCTATCCACTGTGCCACCAGCCAGGGCGGATGTATTTTTCTATTGCTGCAAATTTTGTTTTGGGATTTTTATTGAGATTGCATTAAATCTGTAGATTACTTCAGGTTGTATTGACATCTTAATAATATTAAGTTTTTCGCTCTATGTAATCTATTCGTTTGTTTATGTCTCTTTAATTTCTTTCATCAACATTTTATAATTTTAGGGGTACAAATCTTTCACATCCTTGTTCAAGTTTATTCCTAAGTATTATTTTTGATGCTATTATAGGTAAAATTGTTTTCTTAATTTCCCTTTTGCATTATTCATTGTTAATATATAGACACACAGCTGATTATGAGTGTTGATTTTGTATCCTGTAAATTTGCTAAATTCATTTCTTAGTTCAAACAAATTTCCTGGGAGTGTAATCTTTAAAGTATTTTACATATAAGAACATATTATTTGCAAAAAGAGACACTTTTACTTATTCTTTTTCAATTTGGATGCCTTTTCTTTCTTTCTTTTTTTTTCTTTCTTGTTTTTGTTTCTCATAATTGCTCTGGCTAGGACTTCAGTACAACATTGAATGGAATTGGTGAAAGCAGGTATCCTTGCCTTGTCCTCCTCAAACAAAGGAAAGCTTTCAGTCTTTCACATTGAACATAATGTTATCTGTGGGCTTTTCAGATATGGCCTTTATTATGTTGGGGTAGTTCCCTTTGATTCCTATTTTGTTGAAGTACCACATATAAAGCCTTTTTCTTTTTTCCTCTGTTCTCAATCCAGATGAGACCAGCTTGTCACTGTCCTTATAATTATCCTTCCTGCATTTTAGGGTGGATGTCTGAAAAAAGGCAGTTTTTATTTTCCTTCTTCAGAGAACCTGCCTATACTTCTCTTTTCCTTTCCATTAACTTACCTACTTACAGTACAAATCATTGTTGAGGCTGCACTGTGTGCCAGGCATGAGCTTGGTGCTTTCTTGTTCACGGGAGGTTTCATGCATGTTGTTTCAACCTTCGCAGGAGCCATATGAAATAAGAATGATTCCTGTGTTTATATTCAGAAGCAAAGGTGCAGAGAGGCAAGCCTAAGACTAAGCCAGCTTCTACACTTCATTTGCCCTAATGTATTAACCCCTGCTATTTTTGTGTTCAGCCTTTAAACCAGGTTGCTGGCCCTGGACAAGTGCTACCTGCCCCTTCTGAGCTGTCTGTGATCTAAGTGGAAAGGACCCAGGGCTGATTCTGAAGTCTTTTTCTCCTTATGTTCACAGAGGTCCTGGGCCTACGTCAAGAAGTGCAAAAACAACATGCGTCCAAATCGTGCCTTGGTGGCTCAGCTGTCAGAGTGGGAGACAATTGTTCTTGGAGACTCTGTCACAGATATCTCAGATCCACTCTACTGATCTCTGTGGTCCAGCTATGGGTCCTGAAGAACTTTGCTTGGGAGCTTCTTGTGGGTAGTGGGCCAGAATATGTAACCAGGTTGGTGTGGAAAAAGGTCTTTGCTACCTGGAGCCTCTTGTCAGTCTCCTGCTCTGGTTTTTCCCAGGCTTCTTGTTCATTCCACAGAGCAGGTGCACTCTGCTCAAACTCAGTGAGAGCCCCTATGCCGCCATCATTTTGCACCCCACGGTAATCCTATCTCTGGAAGAGCATCTGGCTGCCAGGACAGTTGCCCCACGTGCCCCCCTCCCATGACTTGGACCCTTTGAAAGTTGCTTGAGGGGAGCTCCAGGGGTTCCCGCTGCCGGTGGTGGACCACAGGGAGTGTCACAATGCCTACCTGCGGGCACAGATCCCCTAGTCCTAGAGATGTTAAGCCCAGGTCCCAGGCTCCACATCTGAGACTACTGGCGCAAGGGTGCACATTTGCCCCACCACTCTAAGGGTTCATCACTTACAGATTTCCTTCCTTCCTTTCACTCATTTCTGCCTGGCTGTGTTCACCAAGAAGAGATTCTTACCTGTCCCATATTCCAAACACAGGTTTCTATAAATTCTTCCGGTCTCAAAGGGAGTTTTCTTCAGAATGCACTTCTGAGCACTGGCAGTGCCAATAGAACTAGCCTGGAGTCAAGAGTGGGTACAGACAAGGGGACTGATAAGGAATTTAGGACACCCATCAATTGTTCATTTAGAAATTATTCCTTGCCACCTGGGCAGGGCTGGGGATATAGAGAATGATCATCATCTCATCTCTGCAGAGGGTTGGAGGTCTCCCCTACCTCCTGCCAAGGCCCAAACTGTCAAGGAGTAGGGTAAGGGCTTTTCTGGCAGTATAGGCTTCAGTTAGGATCTTAGCTGGAACACAGCCTGGGGTGGCTGCAGAGCAATGGCTGTTGTTAGGGACTTTCTGGTAGGCAGGGCAGAGCCTTTGGAACTTGGTGGGGAGCAGCCTTGTGTTTTAAGAAGAGTATTCTGGTAGCTGTGTGAGGGACAGTAGCAGTGAGCCTGGCGGCAGGGAGATAGGAGGGCGCTGTCAAAATCGAAGCGAGGTTCCTGGCTGGTGGCACACTGGATAGGTGCCACCTGTGAACCCAAAGGTGGCTGATTTGATTCCCAGCTAGGGCACATAACCAGGTTGCAAGCCAGGTCTCCAGCCAGGTCTGTAGCTGGAGGCAGGTGAAAGGCAAACATACATTCATGCTTCTTTCCCTTTCTTCCTCCCTCCCTACCCTTGTCTCTGAAAATAATGAATAAAATCTTAAGGAAAAAATTCCAGCTCTGCCACTTACAGCTATGGGGCCTCAGGCAAATTATTCAGCCTCTATATCACTCCTGCAAAATCGAGATAATAACAGGTTCAGAATTTCCTCTATATAGAGGTGCAGCATTCCAAGAACAAAAGTGTTGAGGCAGGGTCACATCTCTGGACTTTGATTTACTCCTATTATGATGGGCCGGGGCACTGTTGGCACAACCAGTGGAGCCCAGCAAGGGGGCCACTGCCCTAGCTTTTCTACAGGGTTGGAGTTGGAGGGCAAATGGCTTAGGTGCACTTTGGCTCCGCCCAGGCCAAGCCCTACATCCGGATTGGCTCATATTGGGGCGGGGCCAGTGAGTTCTCCTTTCTAGGCATCTTTCCCATTGGTTAGCGCTGCGGCGCGAGCCCGGAAGCGGACAGGGGCGGGGGAGGCCGAGGCGCCTCGGCCCAGCGGGGTTGCTGCGGCGTCCTCTACCCTCCGCTGGTCTGGCGCCGGGCCTGGCAGCCATGCATCCCACGCCCCCAGGACCGCTGGGCGACTGCCTGCGGGACTGGGAGGAGCTGCAGCAGGACTTCCAGAGCATCCAGGTAAGCGCCAATGAGGGTGCCCATTGGCCCCGAGCCTTGTCTCTTTGGTTGGGGGGGTCAAGGGTCTGGCAGCTTTGTGTCAGGCAGCAGGGAACTCGGCGTCAGGGGTTGGGGACCCTGGCGTCGCTCCCGAGGATGACGAGGCCCCGGGTCCCAGTGTCCTGGCCGGACTCTCCTCTCGCCCTCACGTGAGTGTCCAATGGGAGCGCTTCACCTGCGTAGCCGTGACCCAGGTGGGACCCCACTGCGCTTGTTGGACCTCGGGTTCCCGGCGAGGGCCTCACTTTCTTCCAGGAGTGTGGCGGCTTGAGTCAGAGCCAGCCGGGCCTAGTCTTGGGTCAGTCACTCAGCAGACCTGCGGCGGGCTCCCGTCAGGCAGCGAGGTCTGGACTGAGTGCACCGAGGGCGCACCACGGGAGGCAGCCAGGTTAGGGCCAGAAGTGCTGTTGAGGAGAAGTCCCCAGCCTGGACGGGGGCGGGCCGATCCGGAGTGAAGGACAGCGCCCAGCCCCTGAAGACAGGTCCTTGTAGCTGCTGCAGAGTGAGGGGATTAAGTGGGTGGGTGACCTTATGGGTTTGGCCAGGTTTAGAGTCTCTCTGAGACCAATGGGAAGCAGCTGGAGGAATTGGCTGGATCTCGTTGGTTTGGGCTGCAGTGCTGTTCCTAGGGGAATCCAGGGAGGAAGAGGCTGCTGGCCTCCTTCCGACTGAGGAGGTAGGGGCTGGGCTTAGGCAGAGGTGGAACTTGCTGTATCGGAGTGGGCGTGGTGACCCCTCCTCAGTGAGAAACTAGACCCAGACAAGGTGGGTAGAGCTCAGGCAAGCTGGGCTTTTGATTAAGTAGGCCTTTGCTTCTGGACTGGTTCCAGTCCCTTCCTGTCTGTATTGAAGCAAGCCTACCTGCCCCCTGGCCAGCCAAACCTACTCCCATTACTGCTTCTTCCCGGAGTCCGGAGCGGAGCAAACCTAGTCTTGCAGCCTGATCACCGCTGTCCTGGTTTCAGCCCCTGCCCGGCCTTCCTTACATTTACCCTTGCCAAATCTCCAGGCTGCTTTTTCTCTACACTCAGCCACCAGGGCAAAGTGCTCTGGGAAGCTTTAGGCCAAAGGTACTGGGGGAGGGGTATGGACTGGTCTTACAGTAGGAGGTCCAAGGGCTGAAGCCTGGTGACCTTTAACCTGGGAGGGAGATGCTGGGAGTGCCAAAGCAGAAGGCACCTTGGACATCCCAAGCTCTCCCTGAACATGTCAGCTGGACAGGCAGGTGGACCTAAGAGGGCCCAGGGTGGCTTCAGGCACCCTGCGTGGTCCAGAAAGTGGATCCTTGGGCCTAGAATCCAGACTCAGGATGGGATGGAGAGGGTAGAAACAACTAGTAGATGGTCTGAGACTAAAAACAAAACAAAACAAAACAAAAAAACCTTCAGGGAACAATCACGGTTCTGGGAGAGGAGTGCCATGGGGGCTTCTGGGCTTGCAGGAAGAGCCCTATCTTCTTGCAGGCCTTGGGGAGAGAGCAACCTTAGGGAGGTCCCAGGGCTAGCACAGCTGGCTGCTTCATTTCCTGCTGATACCCTCCCAAGATGCCCTGGAGGAATCCGCACCCTGCTTGCTGCCCAGCAGGCTCTGGTCCAAGCAGTCTGACCCTTCCCCACAACCCCATCCTTAGGAGACCCATCGGCTGTACCGCCTGAAACTGGAGGAGCTGACCAAGCTGCAGAACAATTGTACCAGCTCTATCACTCGGCAGAAGAAGCAACTCCAGCAGTTGGCCCTTGTCCTGAAGAAGTTAGGATCCCCCTTCCTCATGACCTTCCATGTCCCCCCAGGTCCCCTTAGCCTTGGCCTGGGGGTGGTGTCTGACCTGGCAGGGTAGAGGGCTGGCGCTGACCCTGGGAGTGTCCTTGGCACTGCTCCCCTCCTTTCTGGACCACGTTAGCCCTCCTGCCCCACAGATGTCAGTGTGGTAGTCCTGCTCTGACTCTGGCTTCTGTGTCCCACCTGCAGATGCAAACCTTCCCTCTCAGTGGAGGTCAAGGAGGCTGCGAAGGAGCTGGAGAGCCAGATCAAGGAGCGCCAAGGCCTCTTCTTCGATATGGAGGCCTATTTGCCCAAGAAGAATGGGTGAGACCCCTCCCCCAAATTTAGTTTACAGCCATTCCTGGGAGAGGCCTGAAGTGCATGCTTCCTCTACTCATCATTTGGCCAGCAGATGTGTCCTGGGCTCACTCTAGGCTGAGTAGTCAGGCACCCCCTGGGGAGCAGTCTATCTCAGGGGAGCATGGAGGCATCTGAATGAGTGACAGCTCACTGAGATTGGGTGCTTTGAGGTGGAACTACAGGGAACAGGAGTGCAAGGGAGGCCCCTAATCCAGCCTCCTGAAGTAGGTGAGGCCTGAGAGGAGTTATAAAGGTTGAAGGAGTGAGCCAGGCCAACTCAGGAAGGAGTAGCAGCAGGTGTGGTGGGAGGTGAGAGGTTGAGAGGCTGTGGTGAGGCCACAGGGATGCTGACAGCAGAGCTCACCTTGAGCCCAGTAGGCAGGGGAGTGTGACACAGGTCAAGTGAGTATGCACTTCCACAGCCGAGGAGGATGAGCAGGTACAGTGCAGAACCCTGGAGGTGGGGTGGGGGGGAATCCAGCATAGATGGCAGGTAGCGGGATAGTTGGAAGAGATCATGTCCCAGAAGGCAAGGAAGGAATGGCCATTGGCCTCAGAGCAGCTGGCTACAGCGGTCACATCCGGTGGTGAAGGGGAAAGAGAAAATGCTTCCTGGAAGTTAGGGTGACCTTGGAGAGAACCACTTCACAGGAGAGTGCGAGTGGAAGTTGATATTGGGAATGACAGAAGAGCTGAGGAGACAGCCAAGTGTAGGCCACACTTCAGAGGCTGTGAATGAAAGGAGAGACTAGTACTAGTGTGAGGGTTGAGAGGGGGGCTTTTGCTTGGGTGTATGTGTAACTTTGAACATAGGACAGGCTTGAGAATACTGGCCCGCTGAGAGGTGGAGCCAGCAGAGAGGGGAGACCCAGAAGAGTCCCCAGGTGATGGAGGAAACCTCCAAGATGTGGAGGGGGGCTGGGCAAGGGCCCCTGTGTGAGATGGGAGGGGGTGCAGAGATGAGGGTGGCAGTGCAGGCAGGAGAGATGTCAGGTGCCAGGATGGAGACAGGCTGGAGGGTTTGGGGAAAGAGGGTTTGTCAGGCCACTCCTGGGATGGGATAGGGAACCTGGAAGCCTGGTCTAAGTCCCCGCTAGGCCCCTTAATCTCTTCACAGCCTTGGGCAAGTCCCTTCACCACTCTGAGCCCATCCATATGGCTTGCGTGTGAACAAAAGGCTAATGTGTGGGTACAGCTCCTTAGTACATGACCGTGACTCTGCTCACCCCTTGAAGTTTCTCTGGCAGAGAAGGACAGGACAAGCTTAGTGGTGGGGGTGATAGCATTGTCAGGAACTGGGAGTTACAGGTTAGCGAGGAGTGGTTAACATGTGAAGGAGG
This sequence comes from Noctilio leporinus, assembly GCA_004026585.1. Lineage (NCBI taxonomy): Eukaryota > Metazoa > Chordata > Mammalia > Chiroptera > Noctilionidae > Noctilio > Noctilio leporinus. The sequence goes on along the minus strand of PVIW01002023.1, from coordinate 230,231 downwards.
GCTTGGGGACTTGATTGGCTCAGGAAAGAGTAGCAGGGTCTATAGGGTCTGAGAGCCTCAGTGTGGGGAGGGTCCTTGTGGTGAAAAGGACTGAGAAGCTGAGCACTTAGGGGTCAGTATATAACCAGCATTGCCAAGGAGGCTGTTCTAGGTTGGAAGAGGCTCTGGTGTGGTTGGGGTTGTAGGTTGTTGCAGTGGACTTGGGGCTGCAGGTTCTTCGAAGTATAGGGTTCCTATTCTAGATGGGGATCAGGCACCAGGCAGTGAGTCTATTGCCCAGGCCCACAGGGGTGATTTGAGATGTGGGCAGGCTTTCATGGGGTGGAAGAGCCAGGCTGCTTTTGAGGTCCTGAGGTAGGGAGCGTGGGTGACAATGACAAAGGAGGAAGGGGATGTTGGTTTACATTGGAGCACAATTTAGGAGCAGCAAGAAAAAAGGCTGGGCATCTGTGCTTCCTGTGGAGCAGGTTTGCAGCTTCTCAAGGTCAGAGTCCTCAGCCAAGGCCATGGGAAGGCGGAGTGGGGGTGCTGACCCAGATACTGGCCTGGCCCTCTCCAGGGCTCTGTGCCCTTTGGCTTCCCTCTCGGATGGGGCCTCTTCTCACCCTGTCTTCCCCTTCCCTAGGTTGTACTTGAGCCTCGTTCTGGGCAACATCAATGTGACGCTCCTGAGCAAGCAGGCTAAGTAATTGGTTATCATGGGCTGGGTCTCAGTCCTTTCCACTCTGCCCCAGCTATCCTTGAGCCTTGGGATTCAGGGGCTACTCCCCCATGCTGGCCCCACATGACGCATGCAAGTGTGTCTGGAGCAGGTGCCTCCCTCCTCCGGCTGATGTGAGGGTGGGTCCCACCAGCGTCCCAGCCTGTCCCATGGGTGTGTACCCACCCCAGGTTTGCCTACAAAGATGAGTACGAGAAGTTCAAGCTCTACCTCACCATCATCCTCATCCTCATCTCCTTCACTTGCCGCTTCCTCCTCAACTCCAGGTGGGTGTCCTGCTGCTTGGGACCAGGCCTTATTTTCTTCCCAGCTCCACTGCCAACCCTATGTCCACCTCTGCAGGGTGACAGACTCTGTCTTCAACTTCCTCCTGGTTTGGTATTACTGCACCCTGACCATCCGAGAGAGCATCCTCATCAACAACGGCTCCAGGTGGGCTAGGGCCTAACTCCAGCTCCTGGGGGGCTGGGGAGAGGGTGCCAGAGGTACCCTAGACAGTGCGGCAGGGGGAGTGCTGTGGCCCTCTGAGAAGAAGGAACAGGGCTGGGGTGCTGGTTTCTTCCCACCTCAGACAGCTCCCTGTCCCCAAGCATCAATCCTGGGGGGTAAGGGCTACAGCAGTGACAGCAGCTTCCTGATACAGGATCAAAGGCTGGTGGGTTTTCCATCATTACGTGTCCACGTTCCTGTCGGGAGTCATGCTGACATGGTGAGTGGTGCAGCTTGGTTCCCAGGGCCTTGGTGGAGGGACCCAGGACCTGGAGAGTTGGCAACCCCACGCTCCCCACCATTTTGCTTTGTGCCTTAGGCCCGACGGCCTCATGTATCAGAAGTTCCGGAACCAGTTCTTGTCTTTCTCCATGTACCAGAGTGAGTGTCTCAGAGGTCCCTGCTCAGCTCAGAACTTGCCCAAATGGAGGGGAGGGGAAAGGACTTGGGGCTCCAGACCGATCCTGATGTACTGCTACCCACCCCCAGGCTTTGTGCAGTTCCTCCAGTACTATTACCAAAGTGGCTGTCTGTACCGCCTTCGAGCCCTGGGCGAGAGGCACACGATGGATCTCACTGTGGGTAAGTTGGGCATGGTCCTTCACTGTGGATCCTGATTGGGGAACTGGGAAGGGGAAGTCCTTTCCTCTCAACCTGGGTCTGAGTAATAGTGTCTCTCTCTCTCTCATTGGTTATTCTTTGTCCTGCCCCTTCTTCACAGAGGGATTCCAGTCCTGGATGTGGCGGGGCCTCACTTTCCTGCTGCCCTTTCTTTTCTTTGGACATGTAAGTTGTATGTGTCCCCATCCATCTAGCTGTACAGCCCCTGCTTCCACTCAAGCAGGGATGGCGTTCTATGTGAAATCCCCCTCTCTCCCAGTTCTGGCAGCTTTATAATGCGCTGACATTGTTCAACTTGGCCCAGGATCCCGAATGCAAGGAGTGGCAGGTGAGCCGGGGTCCCTGGAAAAGTGTTGGGAGGATTGGGTTTTCACCCATCCTAATCCTTATTCCTCTTTTAGGTGCTCATGTGTGGCTTACCCTTCCTCATCCTCTTCCTTGGCAATTTCTTCACCACCCTGCGGGTTGTGCACCAGAAATTCCACAGTCAGCGGCACAGAAGCAAGAAAGATTGAGGCTGGGTTTTCTGCCCACTGGTCCCAAAGAGGCATCTGTACCCCAACCCCATGTGTTGTTGTTTGAGGGGGTGGGGACTGCCTTGTCCAGGAAGGTCTTTTCTGCTCTTCCTGGGTTTTGTGGGCTCTGTGGGCCCTGAGGGCTCCCCTGGAGAAGACCTGGGCCTGCGTCCCAGCCTGTGGGGAGCTGAGGGCCAGTGACCTCAATAAAGGGAGAGAGGCAGAGATGGCTTGATGTGTGTGGCGTCCTGAGGGTAGAGCAGGGGTCTGGTGGCTCTGTGCTGCCACAGCATAAGTATACCCGGGTGGAGGCCCCAAATCTGTTCAAGGAACATCAGGTAAATACAGAAAACAGAAGTTTATTCCAAGGGCCAGAGGCTATTTAAAATTATTTACACTAACTGAAAATCATGTGGAAGGGCTGAGAGAAGAGCCCCTTCTGAACAGCCACTGGGGGCCTGAGGTGTTCGCAAAATGCGGTCCTGGTCACCCTTGGCCACCTTCCCTGTGGCCAGGGGACTCCAGAGGGCACATCTTGGACCCAGAGTCTTTGTCACTGGGTGTGTGTCCTTGGATAAGGCTCAGCAGAACCCATTCAGGAGGGGCAGGAAAGTGATTACATGGGAAGGCAAGTCTATAGGGCATGAAGCTGGGGCAGAACAGGGCCAGGTGGCTCCTAACTCCACACATCCAGGGAGTATCGGCCTTTGGTCATTAGTTTCTTGATGTAGTCGACGGCCTGGGTATGCTCCATGGACCCTAGCTCAGCCACGATGTCGTAGAAGGTGTTTTGTACATCCCTTGCCATGTTCCGAGCATCCCTGTGGGGAGGAAGGAGGTAGCATTCAGGCCGTGCAAGGAGCATTCCAGTGGGCACAGAGCCTCACCCCTTCCAACCCTCTGCCTCACTCACCCACAGACGTAGATGTGGGCACCCTCCTGGTGGATCAGCTTCCACAGGTGCTCCTTGTCCCTCTTTAGTAAGTGCTGGACGTAGACCTGAGGGCAGAGGGTGGTGCCCGTAAGGAGGCCAGTCTCGCAGCCCTCCACCCCGCCAGAGCAGCCTGCCCCTCCCTCACCTTTTGGGGCTGCTCCCGGGAGAAGGCCACGTTGAGCTGGGTGAGGGAGCCCTCCTTGTGGAACTGGGCCAGCTCCTCTCGGTACAGGTAGTCCTCATCAGAGCGGCGGCAGCCATAGTAGAGCACCGTCTCCCCCACCACCTTACCTGGTGTGGGGAGCAGTCAGGGTGAGCATGGAACCTGTCTCATCCCTGCCTCCTGCCCTCCCCTCCAGCACCGCACACTCACCCTGCTGCTTCAGCCAGGCCCGCTCCTGAATGAAGCCTATGAAAGGGGCAACCCCAGTGCCGGGGCCCACCATGATGATAGGCGTGGTGCACTTGAAGGGCAGGCGGAACTGGGACTTGCGCACATACATGGGCACCAGGGCCCTGCGGCCATTCTCCCTGGAGGGCTCCTTGGCTCGAAGCCAGCTGGTGGCCACACCCTTGTTGATACGGCCAGACTTGGTTTCATATTCCACAGCCACGGCACAGATATGCACGGAGTTGGGGTGGACCTAGCGGAGGGCAGAAGTGAGCTCAGTGGTGGTGACTAAGGCCCCTCCCTGCCACCAGCCCAGTCACCCAGGCCACCTCAGCACAGGGTTCCTGCTCAGGGCTTCTCCATGGTGCCCAACCCTCAAAAGCCCCTTTCCAGCAGCTTTCCTGACAGGCTCTTGGCACTGGGGCTGTACGCAATGCGCAATCTGACAGCCCAGCCTGCCGGATACTCCGCCCAGCGAACTGTCCCAAGTGTGTGGGTCCCAGCGGGGGCTGCGCGCAGGGCTCCCCTGCACCTCAGAGAAGCCAAGCCGGCCAGGCCTCCCCTCACCTTGGAGGACGAGGCGATGGAGTAGTAGCGGGCCTGCAGCCGAGGCAGCAGCTCACATAGGTGGTCGATGGGCGGCCGCAGGGATGGGTAGTCCTGCAGGATGGCCAAGATGTGCCTCCGGGCCTCTACCACCCAGCTCAGGTACAGCTCCTGGGGAAGACAGCTCGGGCTGAGACACGGGTGAGGGGACAGCTGAAAGGGGACCCAAGCCACTTGGAGCGGGGCTGGGGGCCGCCTGGAGCGGGGCGGGGCGGGCTGACCTTGCCCTCCCCCGAGGACGATGCCATCTTGCGCAGCTGCTCCTGCTCCGCGGGCTGCGAGGCGTACTGGGCCAGCTCGTAGAGCACGTTGGTGCGAGGCGGGTTGGTGATGTCCAGGTAGTAGGTGAGGGCTGTGCGGTAGGTGGTCGGGCAGGGGAATGGGTGCTTCTTGTTGGACTCCTCTGCACAGACAGGGAAAGCAGGGTTTGGGGTGCGTGGGGAACATGGGGAGGGTAGGCCGAAGGCTACGTGGTGGGAGGCAGGGCCAGCTTTGTGCGGTGCACCCTTGGCCCTGGTGGTGGAGCCTCCGCCAGCCCCTCCGCCAGCCGGAAGCTTCAACACAGACTCTCCTTCACAGGCGGGGCCTCGCTGGGGAGGCCTAACGCCCGCTGTCGACACTAAGTGGCTCGGAGGGAGGGAGGGCTGCCCTCTGCGTCACGCCTGCCTGCCGGCTGGGCCTGGTCCACTGCGGGGGTTCCGGGCTCAGGACCACGAGGTGCCAACACAGGCTTTCAGCTGTGACGGCAGGGCCTTTCCAGGTCAGTTTGTAAGTTTGGACGCACCTAGAGGTCTACACGCACCTAGAGGTCTACACGGGGCACACAGCTAACTAAGCTCTATTCATGCCCTCTAGGTGCCGCGACTAGCACAGGCCCCACCGCCAGCCCCTGACACAGCTTTCTGCTGCCACCAGTTGACAGGTGGCTGTACTGATCTCCCCTCCCTGGTCAGGCTAGAGCAGGGCGCAGAGAAGGGCCCTGCCTGGGAGCTGCCAGAAAGCATCTCCACCTTTCAGGCATGACTGCGAGGGCTGCTGATGCCTGTGCACAGATGGGCCTCCACACAACTGCTGAGAGTTGCCGAGGACATACAGGGCCTGGTGCAGGAAGGGCTTGGCATTTACAGGTTTGAGTATTTTTTGAAGGGGTTTGAACTTCTTACTGAAGTATAACCTGCATGAAGTATACAAGTTACACATGTATAGCTTAAGAGATTTTCACAAGCTGAACATCCTTGTGTTTGCACAGATCAAAAAGCTGGGTGTACCCTGGCTGGTGGCACAGAGGATAAGGTGCCGGCCTGTGAACCCAAAGGTCGCTGGTTTGATCCCCAGCCAGGGCACATAACCAGGTTGCAAGCCAGGTCTCCAGCCAGGTTTGTAGCTGGAGGCAGGTGAAAGGCAACTATACATGGATGTCTTTTTCCTTCTCTCCCTACCTCTCTCTAAAAATAATAAATTAAAAAAAAAAAAAAAAAAAGGCTGGGTGTTCCAGGACCCCAGAGCCCTCTGTGCCAAGCCTGAAAAAGGCTCTGGCTTCACGCTGCAGGGGTGGGTGTGTGATGGCGTCTTTTCTGAAGCTAGGCATCTGCCTCGGGGACTTGAGAGCCTCTGCACCTCCTTCTGAGCAGCTGCCCGAAGCCAAGGGCCCCCAGAAGAGGTTCAGAATCTCAGTGGGGGAGAGTAAGCACATCACAACCTCCCCCAGCAGAGGGCCACCTCTGATGGTACAGTGACGTGCCCCACAGAAGAGACCAGTCATGATGAATGATAACAGAAATCAACCCCCTTCCATGCTGTTCCTTTAAAGGGCTAACTCTGGAATCATGTGAGGAGCAGCTAGGCTAGCGTGACCAAGGACAGGAGTGAGTGAGTGGGGCAGCACCAGGTAGAGCTGGGCCCCATGTGAGTAGTCAGTGGGGGGTGCCATGCCAGAAGGTCCTTTGAGGCCCTGAAAAGGCCCTGCACATTTAGTGCCTCTTGCACTCTTAAGTACCCAGAATGGAGCCGGAGGGCTGCTTGGGTTGCTGGCTCTGATCCCCATGTTTATAGGTGCTGATATGCAGGCCCTGGCGCCGGGGGAGGACAGCCCCAGGTCCTCAGTGGCCAGGAGTGATGGAGCCAGGACAAGGGACAAGGATCTGTAGTCACCCCCCTTTTCCACAGAACATTTAGGCTGGTTAGGCACCCCTCCTCTCCTCAAAGGACTATGCCAGTGAGGCAGCACAGGGAACCCCAATGTAGAAGGCCAGACCTTATAGCTACTTTTGCTCCCCACCCTCTGAGTTTGCTCCAGGACCAATAACTGGCATCTCGGGTGAAAGGAACTTCTTGGGCACCAGGGCTTCGGGCCTAAGTAGCTCAACCTACAGATCTTGCCAAGGGACCCATTTCTGCCGGCCGCCTCAGGCCCAGGCAGGCAAAGGGGGGTGGCCTTGATCCCAGAACTCACCATCAAGATTTTTCAGGGATATGATGACATCCAGGTTGGCACCCAGGATCTCGCCAATCTGGTTGACCAGGGCAGAGTCATTGGCTGGGTAAATGGCTACATGGTCACCAGATTCATACCTGAGGGGAGATGTAAGGTTCAGGAAGAGGGTGGAAAGCCTCTGTACCCAGATCAGGAGGCCCCAAGTGAAGATGTGGGAGAGGCGGGTAGCTGGTACCTGAGTTTTGAATCTGAGATGTCTAATTCCAGGTGCATGAGGTGTCGCTCAGTTCCCTGGTTCAGCTTCCGGTTGGTGGTGACGACGGCCAAGAATGGATTCTTGGCATCGAAGGGGCTGGGTGGGGAGGAGAGCAGCTCAGTGATTGGCCGGGACTTCGATCTGAATGTCCCTGCCCGAGACGATCCTTCTGGTTTCACAGAACACTGACAACGTCAGAGCTGGCCTCCAAGGGCCATGTGGAAACCTTTCCAACTATGTAAAGGGTTTTTCCAGCCTGATCTCAGGCAGAGCTCCTGACAGTTCACAAAGTGGGCAAAGCTAGGTTATCTGTCTCCATTTACAGGCATGGAAGCTGAGGCTGGGCCCTAAAAACCTGGCAGACCCTTCACACTCTGAACCCACTGGTGAGCTGAATGCAAAGAAGGAGTAGGCCCTTGAAGGTGGCACCATAAAACAGAAGGTGCTTGGGTCCCCAAGTGACTGTGTGAGGCATAGCTTCACCTGACATGCCCTAGACTACACATGAATAGGAGGTGAACTTTTCCTCTGTAAGGTCACAGAAATGCTGGGGCTTCCTGTTACGGCAGGACTCCAGCAGGCTGACTAATGCAGCGCCACTCGTCCTGGATCCTGGTGGTACAAGGAAGACTTTGCTGGGCGGCTCCAGTGAGAATCTGGGCAGCACCAGGGTGTAAGGCAAATCAGGGGCCCAAGAGAAAATCATTATGTTTTTGGACAAAAAGTCAAAATATTGAGGCAGAATTTAAGGAAGTGCGCCCTTAGGCCAAAGTTCAACCTAGAACTTGCTATGTCCTAGTTCAGGAACTGGTACGTAACCCCCACCCCAGGATATTTACAGAACAAAATGTCAGAGAAAATTAAGTGCAAACTGAGCAAGTGCCAGTCTCTCAGAGGCTGTGCCCTGGACTGAGGGACCACGGGGTGGGGAGGGGTCCTGAGGGTCTCAAAGACAGAGTAGCCTCCCATCTCTCTGCTCTGGGCCTCACGCCCTCCTCTTGGGGTGGAGGCCCCCACTCATGCTCACTTCTGGACAAGGAGGGAAATAAGGATGCCCTGTGGGATGGGATGGGGTGCGTGGGGATACACAGGACTACCAGCTAGTTCCAGCCCCCAGGCGCCTGAGAGGGGTGTGCAAAGGGCCACAGAGTCTGGCCCTCAACCATGCTCTCCACTCACGGTTTCTGGTTCTCGTAGCTCTTCAGACGGCCCATCTCACCCACGTACACCTTGGCCATGTCTATGTCTGTGTGAAGCACAAGCTCATACTGGCGAATGCTGAAAAGGGGAGATCAGGGGTGAGGCATGGGGCTGGTGGAGACTAGGAGGCTGCAGGGGTCAGTCCTATGGGAGGAGGGAGGCTGCATCAGGGTGTGAAACTGTCAGGAGACAGGTAAAGAAGGCCCATCACTTCAGGCAAAGCCCAGCGCCTTTGCCTGGGACCTAGGACTCTCCAGTATCTGACTGAGCTTCCCGAGTCCCGCTACCACCCAACCAGGCCAGGTCTTCCACCCTCAGGAGGCACTCGCCCTCAGTCCCCGGCCCAAGCTGCAGGCGCACACTCACCTGGACTCCTCTCCAGTGGCTTCCACCCCAAAGTGCTCACACACGGCTGGCCAAAACTGCTCCCGCCAGGTGATGAAATCCTCCTCCAGGCTGGCGGGCAAGAAGAGGCAATGAGCCAGGCCTCAGGCCACCCAATCATGGCAAAGAGACCCTGCAATGGGCTGGCTTCCCTAGCAGCCGGACCCTCTCCCCAGCACCCCTAAGAGCTTGAAGGCTACTTTCAAGCTGGCCCACCCAGTGATGGCACCTAAGGCACCAGGACGTGTCTAGAGTATCTGCGCTAAACATGGGAGGCTTTGTTCCGAGCTGGGCAAACCAGGAGTTTCAGCAGACTCCTTGGCTTTGCACTCGTTTCATGTGCCACAGCCAACCCTTGACAGCTGAGGTTGGGGGCTCCAGGAAGGGGAGGTCCATCCTGAAAGTCTGGGCCTGGAGCACTCACTTCCCGTCATCATCACCCATCCCCAGCTCGAAGATCCGCTGGGCACCAAGCTGCTCGAGCCGCTTATCCACATACTTGCCCATGGCATTGAAATGCTCATAGGTCTTGTTCCCAAGGCCAAATACCTGTGTGGACAGAGGAGTGGGTCTGAGGCTCAGCCAGTGGGTTTCCCTGCAGGGCTAGTCAAGCTGCTAGGCAGCACTGTGAGGTGGGCCACCTTTGGCCCCTGGAAGTGGTTTTGCTTTCGTGACCTGCCACCCAGGGTCTGCTCCACAGCCAGCTTCTAAGCCTCAACCTTGGACAGCAAGCAGGAGCTATTCCCCAACCCCACTGGGTCCCCTAGTGTAGCTGAATCTTGGACATCCCATCACACCCTTCTTGCCTTCAGTCTCCAGCAACAAATGCCCTCTGGGGCAAAGTAGGGCTGGGGATATGGGCGAAGAAGCTCTCTCAGTGCTGGGGTCCAAGGTGGAAGAGGGGGTTTCCTATTGTCCCATGATCAGAATTCCTTAGGGCTCCCTGTCCCGAGCTCCCCACCAGCTCCCACTGCCCTCCCTTGACCCTGTCCAGACACCTCGGCCTGATCTTGCTGATCAAATTGAGGGGAGACTCCCTAGACATGGGTCCAGAGGCCCAGGGCAAGTGCTGCAGCTGCCCACAAAGAACCACTGGAGGAAATACAGGGTGACTCACCGCGTACTTGACCCCAGAGAGGTCCACATCTGCGTCTTGGAGCCAGTCGTAGAAGTCCTGAGCATTGTCAGTGGGGTCGCCCTCGCCATAGGTGGCCATGCAGAACACTGCCAGGGAGTTCTCTATCTCTGGCAGGCTGCCCAGGTCGGCCTGGGGAGACAATGGCAGGGCCCAGGCCCAGCGACCATGACTCAGCCTGCTCTAGGTCAGGTCTGTATCTGATGGGGTACAGATAAGTGAGTCAAAGGTCGAATGGAGGGGGTGCCTTTATGGAGGAAAGGGCGTTGACAGGAACAAACAGGGTTCCAAGCTGTCACTCAGAATGTGGTGTCCTGTGCATTAGTCCCAGGCCACCACAATAAACCTGAGTGTCCCTCAAAGTCCCTGGAGCACAGCAGGGCCTAGGCTCTCACTAATTCCTGGCCAACTGCTCACCAACTCCAAACCCAGGTCTGAAGACAGACAGGTAGGGTGCCTGTCCCCAAGACTGAAGGCAGGCTATGGAGTAGGTGGAGGGATGTTTGGCTTGGGAGATGGAGTGGCAGGAGCAGACAGGCAATGACCCTACCAGGGGAGAAGCAGGAAGGCAACTCCCTGGGGCTTCGTCTCAGGACCAGCTACTTAACGCCAGCCTCCTTCCCTTCTGGGTACCTAAGGATTGGCTCTCCCTTCCCTGTCCCTGCTTCCACCTGTGGCAGCTGGCTTGGCTGTTGTTAGCTCTCCTGGCCCAGTAACAGGCAAGCAGGCTGCTGCTGGAGTTTCTCACACTTGGGAGAGCTGAAACCATGCAAGGGGCAGAACAAGGACAAAGAAGCAGATCCAGGAGAATGAACAAGGCAAGCCTCCCACACAGCCTCCGGAGATAGGTTGGGGGCAGCTGAGCCAGAAGTCAGGGCTGAGTTCCCCAGACAGTCCCATTGCTGCACCAAGGAGTGAGAGAAGGGAAGATGGGGAACAACTCAGGAGCTCCAAACAGGGCCTTTCCCAATCTTCAGGTTCACCCGGCCCCTCCCCAAGCTGCACTCTTCCCTCAGCCCTATCCCGGCCCCTGCTCTGGCCCAAACACAAGAGTCCATGGCCTTATTTTCAAAGTTCAGCAGAAAGGCTCCCAGAGGTGGCCCGTCCAACATCCATTGTTTGTAGATGAGGTAAGAAAGGCCAACAGGGGTAGGGGCAGGGGCTCGCCCAGGGCCACAAAGGTAGTCAAGGCACAGCAGGATTAGAGCCCAGATTCCCCCTCAATCTGGCTCCCCTGTAGCTGCAGTTTGCGGGTGGGGTGGGGTGTTGAGATGGAAACATTCCTTTCGTGACATGCTGAGACCCTTTCATTTCAAGGCCACGCTCCATCCACATCTGCTAGCGCCCATCCAGCACTGGCAAAGCCCACAGCGGGCAGAGCACAAAAGACTGAGCTTGAGTAGTGCTCCTGCGTGCACACCTGGACCAGGTGTTCATTTTTTAAAAACTTGATTTTATTGCAGTGACACTGGTTAATAAAATTATATAGGTTTCAGGTGTACAATGCTACAATATCTCTTTTGCATATTGTATTATGTGTTCACTGCCCCAAATCAAATCTCCTTCCGTTACCTTTTATTTATCTCCTTAAAGTTGGGGCCACCTGGCTGTTGCTAAAAATTATAGGAAACATCCATTCCTGCCCGGCTTACTCAGCCCTTTTAAGCATCTCCATGATCCAGAGATGCCTTCCCTAACGCTGGTGGAAGAGCTGGGAGGGAGAACCACGGTGTGACAAAGAGCTCACCAAGTCATACTCCTCAGGGTCTGCGGTCATGCCCCGCATCCCGTAGCGGTGGGCATCCTTGGACAAGCGGTTGGCAAACTCCTCAGCGGTCCCCGTCTGGGAGCCATAGAACACGATGATGTTCCTGCCCTGGGAAGGTCAGACAGGCAGGGTCAGTGAGGGGCCAAGAAGCACAGGTGTCACTACAGGCTCCAGGTGACCACAGGGGCAGGGCCAGCAGGTGGGCTGCCTCACGGGCACCCTCCTCCTGCTTCAAGTCCCTTCCAAGTCACTCTGGGGCTAAGGTTGCACTGCCGCAGCTCCGTAGTGGATGCATGGGGGCAAAAGCGACTCTAGCCATCAAGGTCATCTTACATAGCTACAAAAGATCACACTTTGGACAGATTTTTAAAGGACATGCAAAAAACACAACAGAATGTTCAGTTAAAAAAAGGGGACTCTGTATGTATATGTGTATATTTTGCGTACATATATATATGTATACACACACATACATCAAGAGAAACTGGCAAGAAATATACAGTCTCCTCTGGGGCATTATGGGTGGGTCTTTCTAGGTGATCATAAAAGCAGTACATATTTACGAAAATGTAGACAATAGGGAAAGTACCGTATGGTTGGCTCACACACCCTTGATCCCACCCTCCTCCTGTGCCTCCCACAGCAGGTACCAAAAAAGCCCCAGCCCTACTCCCCAGATTCCTCAGCACCTAGGAATGCAGCAAATTAGGTCCAGCCAACTGGATGTGTTTTTCAAGGTCTGGGAGGCCGTAGTGAGGCCCAGGCCATCTTTTGGTCCTTATATGTGAATGTAAAGTTTCTCTCAGGGTATCCACTGCCCCAAATCCTTAGAGTGGTCTCTGATTTTTGCACCCAGGCCCAACTGATACAGGTACAAAGGACAATATAAAACATATGGATTACACTTGGTTTAAAGTGTTCTCATACTACATTTCCCGAGTTTTCTACAAATTACTTGAAAAGGTATTTTAAAATACTACAAAAACCACTGAATGGTGGAGAAAATTCTTATGGTATCAAGTTAAGGGAACCAAAGAGGATATAAAATAGTAACTAAATATTTATGGCAGTGTCAAAATATATTAAGTACCTAGGGATAAACTGTGTAAGAAACACATAAGAAACTATTAAGAGATAAAGGACTCAACCACATGGGAAGGAGAGGAGAACTCAACATACAAGATGTCAGTTCTCCCTATATTAATACGGAAATGTAGCATGATTCTAACAAAACCTTTAACAGCCTTCTTTCCTCAATAAAATGACTAAAAGTCCTGACTCCAGCCATAGGAACATTATTTGGCCATAAAAATGAATGACATGTGCATACATGCTTACCCATAGGTGAACCTTGAGGACATTCTGCCAAATGAAAGATGCCAACACAAAAGGCCACATATTGTATGACTCCATTTATATGAAATGACCAGAACAGGCAGATCCACAGAGGGACAAAGTAGACTAACAGTTGCTTAGGGCTGAGGGCAGGGGACTGGGGAATGGGAATTGACTGTTAATGGGTATGGGGTTTCTTCTGGGGATAATGAAAATGTTCTAAATTAATTGTGACAATGGTTTGCACAACTCTGCATATACTAAAAATCACTAAAAGTGTTACTTTATTTTTAAAAAGATGTTATTTATTTTTAGAGAAGGGGAAAAGGAGGGAGAAAAAGAGAACATCAATGTGTGGTTGCCTCTTGCGCCCCACCCTGGGGACCTGGCCTGCAACTCAGGCATGTGCCCTGACCAGGAATTGAACTGGCAGACCCTTTGATTTGCAGGCCTGGCATTCAACCCACTGAGCCATGCCAGCCAGGGCTAAAACTGTTATTTTAAATGGACAAACTGTATGGGATGTGAATTATACCTCAATAAATGTGTTACCCAAAATAAATAGATACATCTGAAATAAGAGCTAGGGAAATTGAAAAATAAGTGTTCTGAGAAGGGGTGGGAAGTGCTTAGCACTACCAGATATTAAAACAAGGTATAAAACCTCAACAATTAAAACAGTGTGATACTGCACATACCCAGACAGCTAGATCAAAGTATTAGAATAGGAAAATATGGAAATAGACCCCAAAACTCATGGGAATTATGTATATGATAAAACCAGTGGAGAAAAGATAGATTCTATTACATGGTATTTTGACTGTGTGAAAAAAAGAGTAGTGTTGGATTCATACCTTACAATGTATGAATAAGGCTTACATCTTATGCCAGGATAAAGCCCAATAGAGTGAATTTTAAATACGAAAAATGAAACCACAAAAGTACTAGAAATTGTAACATATGAAAATCTTCTTAACCTCACTCATTTAAAAAATGCAAATTAGAACTACACAGCTATGGCAGAGTATTCTTTTTAAACCTAGAAAACTGGCAAAACCCCAAACTTTGAGAACAAACTCTGTTGCAAAGCTGTGAGGAACAGGTGGGTTTTCTCACACATTGCTTGTAAGAGTGCCCTGGTGTCACTCCTATGGGGGGTGGAGGGGATTTGGCAACTTCTACCACTATTACAAATGTATATACCTCTGGATTCATAATTTCACTTCATGGATTTTACTGTACACTGGTATCTCAGTACTCTACTTAGTTCTGGAACTCTTGTTGAGTGCTGAAACCAACAAGTACCTAATGATGAAGCATTTTCTCTTGCAGGGCGATGTCATGACTCATACAAGGTTCCAGCAAGTGCAATGATTCCCAAGCAAGCTCTGAGTGCTGAAACACTTTATTCTCATCAAAATGTGACAAGTGCAGGGTGTAATGAGTTCTGAAGCCAATAAGTACCGAGGTATGACTGTATTTTCAAATATGCAAATTGAGATATATCATCACAGTAGCATCATTTGTAAGAAGAGCTTAAGATTAGAAATATTCCAAATACCCATCAACAGGGTAGTGTTTAAAGATACAAAATATGTAATGGTCACATAATGGAATCACTATGCAGCTATAATAAAGAATGAGGCCCTGGCTGGTAGCACAGTGGATAAGGTGCCGGCCTGCGAACCCAAAGGTCGCAGGTTCGATTCCCCAGCCAGGGCACATAACAAGGTTGCGAACCAGGTCTCCAGTCAGGTCTGTGGCTGGAGGCAGGTGAAAAGCAACCATACATTGATGTCTCTCTCCCTCTCTGCCTCTCTCCCTTCTCCTCTTTCTAAAAATAATGAAATAAAATCTTAAAAAAAAAAAAAAAAAGAATGAGGAAGGTGTCTTTGAATTGCTATGGAAGGATCTCCAAGATATATCATTAAGTTTACATGGTCTCTAGCAGTGTACTCAAGGTCTGTCCAGAAGGTATCCAGCCATGTTATATGAAAAACAGAGACTTTTATTGAAGAAGATACAAGATATAAGAAACATTGTACATAGGACAATGATGCGTCAGTCCCCTTCAAAGCAGGCACCTTGGGGCCTCACACGGTTCTCCCAATCCCCATCAGCTGCCCTGTTGTCTTTTCCTGAATCTCATTGATGAACTGAAATCTCTTCCCTTTCAAAGGTGATTTTAGTTTTGGAAAAAGCCAGAAGTTGCAGGGTGCCAAATCTGGGCTGCAGGGGAGCTGAGTCACCTGGGCGATTTAATGTTTTGCAAAAAAACTCTGCAGGAAGGTCCTGGCTGGTGGCACAGTGGATAAGGCACTGGCCTGTGAACCCAAAGGTTGCTGGTTGGATTCCCCAGCCAGGGCACATAACCAGGTTGCAAGCCAGGTCTCCAGCCAGGTCTGTGGCTGGAGGCAGGTGAAAGGCAACCGTACATTGATGCCTCTCTCCCTCTCTGCGTCTCTCCCTTCCCCTCTCTCTAAAAATAATAAACAAAATCTTAAAAAATAATAAATTAAAAACAAAAACAAAAACAAAACTCTGCAGGAGACATGAGGCAAGACCGGGCATGCTGTCATGATGAAGCTGCCAGTCACCAGTAGCCCACAGCTGTGACCCTCTCAACATCTGAATAGTTTCCAAGTAGGAATGTTCACGCTTAGTGCAAAATTTCATGCAAATTCGTTGCTCCACTTGCTCAGTCATTTTGCATGTGACAGCCACACAGTACACATGCTCAAGGATGTCTTAACCCCCACTGCATAGTACAGTGAGTTCTTCATGCATGCACATTCTGGTGCACTCCCCTTGGCTATCAGGTTACATTGCTGTGCAGACCATTCTCGTTGTAGTGCCAGTGGCTGGACTTTTTCTAGACAGACCTTGCATACTATGCAAGAACCTCTGTGTTTTTTACGTGCATTAAGGAACTCCAGAAGGCTCCATAAAATATTAAGAACAGTGGTGATGAGTGATAGGAACCAGAGAAAGGCTTTCTACTAAATAGCTTGTTTTGGATTTTAACCATGTGAATATCACACCTTTCCATACCATCAGAAATTTAAATAAATAAAAACAAACAGATAAAACTGCAGCTGTGCCATGACCATAGATATATGAGGTTTACACCTGCTGTGGATTGAGTCTGGACTGGGAGGCGAAAGCATGGCATTCTGAGTGAAAGAGATGGCTTATTCTTATATTTTTTCAAGAAGTAAACATTCAACCAACAAAGTAAACTGTCCCAGCAATAGCAGAGCAGCTTTGGGGCTTTGGTATGAAGAGTATGTGCACATAAGAGCAGGGCCTGGGTGTCCACCTGCTCTTTTCTGCCCAGTGTAGCCGGGCCCCTGCTGGACTCCCCTAAGGACCCACCAGACTTGCTGGCAACAGCCCACACTCAGACAGCAAACTCACCGTCTTCTTCATCTTCTCCACGAAGCTGCTGTCTTTGACAGAGGAGGTCCTGAAAAACAAAAGTATCAGATGGGCATGGAATGCACTGAAGGGCATTCTCCAGTGAGTACGCCTACAGCTGCCTCTGGTCCAGCGCCAGGGCTGCCAGGCCTCCTCCACATTCCCTCAGAGTAAATTCAAAACTTCTTGAGACACTAACACCTGGCAGAGGCGGGACCCCCACCCCCAGACAGATGAGAACGAAGAACATCCAAGGACCTCACTTCCCCATCCCTTGCATCCGCAGCCAACAGTCCCCATGGCCTTTTCCCACCTCCAATCCCTGCCTCACATAGCACTCAGGAGTCTCCTACATATGGGCTTGACCGTGCTGGTCCCGCTGCACTCTCAAACCCTCAGTGGCTCCCATGACCTGCTGGATGGGGGTACACAAGCCCCTTCAGAATCTGCCCCCAGCCTTGCCCGCATCTCCCCACGCACATCACTCTCCCCATGACAATTCTGTGGAGCCGTCACTCAGACCATCCTCATCACACTTCTTCACCAAAAGATTCCCGCTCTACCTCAAGACCCTGCCCAAGTACCAATTCCCCTGGGATTCCTAAGTAACCCCACCCCTCCTAGCGCCTTCCCTGCACTGGGGCCACATTTCATTGTTTCCTTCTCTGTCACCCTGGCTCTTTCCAGAGCCCTGAACCAGGCCTGAGGCCCTCAGACAGGGCACCACTGCCTCAGGACCCTCTGTCCATCCTCTGCTTCCCTGTGGCCAGCTCCCAGCCCCTCTCTGTCCATTTCCGGTCCTTTTCCTTCTCTCTTTCCTCACTCCAGGCCTGCAAGGCCATCTAAACAAGCCAAGTGAACCTCACCAGGGACTCTCAGGCCTAAGGCAGCAAAGTGGGGAAAATAAGATATTTGTAAAAGACATGTATATCTGACAAAGAACTTGCTTGGGTTAAGAATATAAGAAACCCTGTAAATCAATCAGAAAAAAGATACATAATTCAACAGAAAAATTGTCAAAAGACTTGAACAGGCACTTTCTTTCTTTCTTTTTTTTAAAGATTTTATTAATTATTTTCAGAGACAGGGGAAGAGAGAGAGGCAGAAAGGGAGAGACATCAATGTGTGGCTGCCTTTCACCTGCCTCCAGCTATGGACCTGGCTGGAGACCTGGCTTGCAACCTGGTTATGTGCCCTGGCTGGGGAAATCCAACCAGCAACCTTTGGGTTTGCAGGCCGGCACCTTATCCACTGTGCCACCAGCCAGGGCTAACAGGCACTTTCTTAAAGAGTACTGTTTGGTCGGAAAACAGACAGATGGGGTGCCATTCCTTGCCTGCCAATTCACAGCTGAGTGAACTTGAACAGGAATTCATTGCTCCTCTACTAGGTAATGGAGATAACCAACCCCACTTCAGAGGTTTGTGCAAAGATCAAATGAAGATAAAGGATATAAAGGACCCAGGAGAGTACCCAGCACAGCAGGCTCCATAACTTCTGGCTGTCACTAAGCGGGGAGTCCCAGCCTCACACCTGGCCACCTCCGCTGCCAGGCCACAACCAACAGCAGAGTTTCTGGGCAGCCAGAGGGCACCACCAAGTCCTCATATCACAGCTTGTGGTACAAGGTGATAGCGGGCATGTGCAGGCAGGTGCTGAGCATTCCCACAGTTTTTTAACAGTTAGCTGATGGCTGGCCTCCATATGCATGCCATTTACAGAGGGTATCCCCCCAACAATTCTTCTGGCAGGCAGCCCCTTGTGGTACAGGCTTCCCCCACTAGGTGAGTGTTCTAGGAACCCGTCTGTATCAGTGGACCAGCTGGCGTTGTTGTGAGAGGCTGCATTCTGCTTCAGTGCACTTTTTTTTTTTTAAATTTTATTGTTGTTGTATTACATCCATCCCCTATCAGTGTTTTTTTTTTTTTTTTTGAAGACTCAACACATTTACCCATTTCATGATGGGTGATATATGAGCACACCTACCCACACCATGCTAAGTGTTCAGCAGTTTTTACCAAAAACGACGTGACCCCATGTCCCACCCTCCCTATTTTGACTTGATCTCACCTGAGTGGTGTCTTTGTTTTGTTTTATTTCCCAGAGGAAAAAGTCCTCAAATGGAAACGTTTTGCTGATATGGAAGAGATGAAACAAAAAATGGCATAAGCACTAAAAGGCATCAAACTTGATGAGTTCAAAAACTGTTTTGAGTAGTGGAAAAAACATCTCAATAGATGTATTACATCAAACGGGGAGCACTTTAAAAGTGATTTAAGTTTAAACATGTAAGAATAAATACACAAAAGTTTGCTGGTTCAATTCCCTAGCCAGGGCACATAACTAGGTTGTAAGCCAGGTCTCCAGCCAGGTCCGTAGCTGGAGGCAGGTGAAAGGTAACCACACACTGATGTTTCTCTCCCTCTCTCTCTCTCTTCCCCTCTATGTGAAAAACAATAAATAAAAAAATTTTTAAAATTATTTTTTAAAATAAACTGAAGTTAAAAAAAAGAATAAATACACAATTTTTGGAAATAAATTCTGGAGTTTTGGAGGGCACCCCTCATATTTAGCAAATCCTTTTAACAGAGTGGCTCAGATTATCCCAATTTCCAATTCAGACAAGTCCAGCCAAATAGCTGCATTTTTTTTCATGAAACATGGATGGGGTCAAAGCAGGGCAGAAAGGGCCAGGATGATGTAGGAAGGGGCCCAAAGTGGGCTGTGTCTGGGGTGGGGTGGGGTTGGCCTCGGGGAGGGAGCAGAGCTTCCCCATTTCCTCTGGGGTCCCTGGAGGCTATCTAGAAGCTCAGTGGCTCCTTTCTGCCTTTCCCCCGCCAGTCAGGGGCCTACATGCTGGTCAGAAAGGCTGGCCAGGGAATGAGGATGCAACTGGAGACAGCCAGATACTTTGGCTGTAAAGCCACATACTGGACACGTGGGGTTTCTGGGGAGGTGACATAAGATCACACCCAGAAAGCTCCTACCATCAAACAAGCCCACCCCTGACCCCAATACAGGGAGGACTGAGCACCCATCTTAAACGCAGTTGACAGAGGCTCGATGACAGCACTTGCGCCCAGTTCTCTGGGTCAATATGTGGCCAAGCAAGGACCAATCCCAGCCTGATTCCAAGGCTTTTGCTCCTTCCCTACATCCTCCAGTGCACAGGAAAGCATTGAAGAGTACGCGCCAGTAGGCACACGTGTGCATGTCACAAGAGCGTAGAAGTGGGGTTCTTCTGGACTGGAGGTCTGGAATCTCTGGAAAAACTTACTAAGTGAAGGTTTCTTTTAAGAATGCCTCTGCATTCGCGGCCAAGGTGGAGGTGTAAATAGACACCTTGTATCTCCCTCACAAGTAAGAAGGAACCCATCTACCTCAAAAATGACACAACCGGAAGTTGCAGAAAATCAAGCTGCATGAAAAGTCCAACAAAGTTATAGAGAAGAAATACTCATCCAGGCAAGTAGGAGGGGCAGAGCCCAGGTGGAGAGAATGAAGTGTGGAGGTGGCAGTGGCAGTGGCAGCGGTTGGCCAGAGGAAAGCATAGTCACACATTTAAAAAAGTAGGGTCACCTGGGGAGTGCTCCTGGCACCAGACTAGACCTCAAAGCTCGCAGTTTCAGTGTCTGGAAAAATAAAGCCTCATTGCTTCTGACCATGAAAACCAGTGGGGGTTGGGACAAAGAAACTGCTGGTCTCTCAGCAGAGACCATTTGATTAGAGGACCCCCCAAGTCCTGGAATGTCCCCAGACCCACCCACCCTGGGAACCGCGGACAGCGCAGCAGTTAGAGAGGTGCCAGTCCCACACAGGAAGTGGGAGAAGCGCCTGGAAAAGAGGTGAGTGCTGAGCAAGTGGCACTGTTCCCTCTCAGACCCTCATGCAGCACCCTGGTAAAATGGGTCATCCCACACTGAGAATACCTAAGGTTCTTCTCCTTACAATGTATTAACTGGTGTGAAAGCTCTACTGAAGACACAGAAGCAAACATAGGAGCCTGGCAAGTTGAAGAGACAGAGAAGTATGGCCCCAAGCAGGTTCCACTGGGAGATCTAAGTAACGAGGAGATAGCCAACCTAACAGATGCCAAGTTCAAAACGTTGGTGACAAAGGTGCTCACAGACTTGACAGATATGCTTAAGTACAGCAAATGCAAAAGGAAGAAAGTGAAGAACATATACTAAGTAAAATGAAGGAAGATGGGGTTCAAATCAATGATTTGGAACATAAGGAAGAAATACGCAGTCAACCAGTACAGAATGGAACAACAAAAATTGAAAAAAATGAGAAGAGGAATAGGGACCCCTGGGGCAACTTAAAATGTGCCAAAATTCAAATCATAGGGGTGCCTGAAAGAGAAGAGAAAGAGTAAGAAAACTTATGTGAAAAAATAATGAAGGAAAACTTCCCAAATTTGGCGAAGGAAATAAGACATATGAGTCCAGGAACCACCGAGTCCCAAACAAGCTGGATCCAAAGAGGGCCACACCAAGACACATCATAATGAAAATGCCAAGGTTAAAGATAAAGAGATAATCTTAAATGCAGCAAGACAAAAGCAGAGAGTTACCTAAAAAGGGGTATGACTGTCAGCTGATTTCTCAAAAGAAACTTTGCAGGAAGGAAAGGATGGCAAGAAGTATTTCAAGTGATGAAAAGCAAGGATCTACAACCAAGATTACTCTATCCAGCAAAGCTACCGTTTAGAATGGAAGGGCAGATAAAGTGCTTCCCAGACAAGGTAAAGCTAAAGAAGTTCATCATCACCAAGCCCCTATTATAAGAAATGTTAAAGGAACTTATTTAAGAAAAAGAGGATCAAAATTATGAATATTATAATGACAACTTAGAACTATCAACAGAACCTAAAAAAATAAAAACAGCCCTGGCTGGTAGCACAATGGATAAGGTGCTGGCCTGCGAACCCAAAGGTCGCAGGTTCGATTCCCCAGCCAGGGCACATAACAAGGTTGCAAACCAGGTCTCCAGTCAGGTCTGTGGCTGGAGGCAGGTGAAAGGTGACCATACATTGATGTTTCTCTCCCTCTCTGCCTCACTCCCTTCCCCTCCTTCTGGAAATAATGAAATAAAATCTTAAAAAATAATAATAATAAATTAAAAAAATAAATAAAATAAAAATAAAAAAAACAAAAACAAACCAAGCAAACAACCAGAATAGGAACAGAATCATGGGCTGGAAATCTTTTGGAGGGTTATCAGCTGGAAGAAGGTAGGGGGAGAAATGGGGAAATGGTGCAGGGATTAAGAAGCATAATTGGTAGGTACAAAATTGGGAGAAGCGAAGAATGATATAGGAAAGGGTGAAGCCAAAGAACTTATATGCATGACCCATGGACATGAACTAAGTGGGGGTGGGGGCAGGGGGAGAATGCTGCAGGGAAGGGGGATACTTGGTGGAGGGGAACAAAGGGAAAAGAAATTGGGACAACTGTAACAGTATAATCAATAAAATGTACTAAATAATGCCTCTGCAAAGCTATTTAGACGTGTAATTTTTAAAACATGAAGATAAAAGTTTCCTGCTTAAGCCCTGACTGGCTTTTCACTGGGTTAGTAGGTACAGGGCTATTAGGCCTTACTAAGCTATTTAGTATAAAATAGTAGGCTGCTTTCAGGGCCTTAGTGTTAAATAATGTTACGGGTGAGGCCCTGTGGGGGACAAGGCCCAGTGCCTGACTTGGCTACTCCCCTTCTCCTTGTCCTGGAAACCATGTCAGTGCAGCAGCCTCTAAAAGGGCCAGGAGAGAGGCAGCTGGTGGCCACTGTCTAGGCTTTCCCACCCACTGATGGCCTATTCTTACAGAAAACCAGAGAGCCCCCTCCCCAACCCCCAGGGCAGACCCACCCCAACTATGGGTGGGGCCGGGGCCAGGGCCTGCCTGAATGGAGGGCCTCAGGCCCTGCCCCCACTGACAGCTCCAACCTGCATTCCAAAGGTGTCTTATGACTGGACATGTTTCCTACATGTCCAACTTCTGTCCATGTCTAGGTATCAACAGCCGCATCTTCACTGCCCCTTTAGCTTATGCGTGGCCTAAACTAGAACACTACACATCTATCTCTGCACTAATACAGCATGCTCACCACTGGTAGATGAAGAAAGCAAGGGGCACAATGATGTGAATTCTACGACTGCGTTCCTTTTGAATATATTACCTACAAAACTGAATTACATGCAGATCTAAACTGAGGGTTAAGATAACTACCAGCAACCTAGACAAATGTTTTTGATTAAATATTATGAGAAAAAAGCAGATACAAAACTAAACACAATTTCCATGTATTTGGAATGTGCAGAACAGGCACATCCATAGAGACTGAGTGGTGTCAGGGGCCGGGGGAGGGGTTAGGGAGTGACTGCCTAATGTGGACAGCGTCTCCCTTTGAGGTAATAAAAATATTTTTAAGTTTTTAAAAACTTACTGACTTTTATAAAGAGAGGAAGGGAGAAAGAGAGAAGCATCAGTTTGTTGGCCCACCCGTTTATGTATCCATTGGTTGATTCTTCTATGTGTCTTCTATCCCTGACCAGGGATCAAACTCGCAAAGTTGGCCTATTAGAATTGACACTCTAATCAACTGAGCTACCCAGCCAGGGCTGAAAATGTTTTGAATTAGATAGTGAAGATGGCTGCACCACACTGTGACTATAATTAAAGTTGTGAGATTGTACACTTTAAAATGGTTAATAGGGTGAATTGTAAGGGGTGTAAATTTTACCTCAGTTAAAAAATGAAAATTAAGTAAATGCATTTAGATGACACCCGAAAAGTGCTAGGCTTGAGGTTTTGGAATATCCGCTCATTTGTAACTTTTCTTTCTCAACGTCTCACCCACTGCTAGTCACTGTGTAGAAATGCGGCATGACAACAACAATAAAATTAAATTTAAAAAAAGAAAAGAAAAGAAAAGAAAAGCTGCATGACAATGCAGAGCCAGGAGAAACACCAGGGTAATAAACACATCTTCCCTCACATTCAATCTCTTCTAGGGTATTTTGTATGACTGACAGGAGGAAAACAGGAATCTACGTGTCCTTAAAAAATGGAATGCACACTATTAGTTAATCGTAGAAAAAGGACATGAAGAGAAATACACCAGCATCTTGACAGAATAGCAAAGGTTTAGGATAACAGGTGAGATGAATTCTGTAATTTTCAAAGTTTTTGTTTTTCACATTATTTTTATACCTAAAAATTCATTTTATAGTTTAAAAATAGGGGGCAACTCAAATATCTAAAAATAGGGGCGAGGCAGCAATTGGCAATGCCTGGTGCTGAGCACACGACACTGTCAGCTTCTGGGGTGATCCGTCCTGAGTCCTTTGCCAGCCTCCTGCTGGGCAAAGACTGCAGCTGAAAAGTCAACTCCTACTTCTTCTAAAAGGACAGAGGCTTTCATAGAAGCTACATCTGGAAGGAGATGGATTTGAAGACTTGTAAAGAAAGGGACAAGAAGCACTCCCAGTGCCCGCTGAATGCAGGGCTGCTCCACTGTCCACAGGGCACGCCTAGCAGCCTAGGAGAGGCACCCAACACTGTGGGCATGAGACTAAAATAAGGCAGCCTCTACCTTCCAAAGGCCAGTCACCAGGTTGGGGAAAGATAGGCCCTGAGGAGAATCATGGTGGGATGAGATGGGCCACACATCAGGATCAGAGATTTGGTTCAAATCCTGGTTCTGCCACCAGGATTTGACAAGCCATGGCTTCTTGGGGCCTGAAAGGCCTCTCATTGAAAACACTGCATCTTGGCTTCTTTAGCCTTCCAGTGCCTTGTACAGCACCTGGGACTTGGTTAGTTCTGATGGATAAAGAGGGTATTCTCTAGAAGAAGGGGGCTGTTTAGGTCACTCTGTGATTTCCCAGGCCCAGAGGTGACCTGTCCTAAGACTAAATGGGTAGATCAGACAGCCCAGGCCACAGGGCTTCAAGGGAAGTAGGTTCTCTGAAAGGAGAAACCAGGAAAGGCTTCTCAGAAGTGCTGAACTCTAGTTTCAGAGACAAAACGGCTCCCGAGAGAGAAAGCCATGGGAACTGGCTGCAGATGGACTCCTAGATGAGACTCATGTAGCTGGTGGGGAGCACAGCTCCAGCCTTGACAGGCGGCTTATGGGAGGAGGGCCTCAGTGTGGCCGCCAGAAGCAGCTGCGTGGGGAGGGAGTCTCAGGAGAGCTGCTCTGGGAGAGGAGTGGGGAGCCCGCTCGGTGAGTCTGGCTGGGAACATCAGACACAGTCAAGAAGGCTGGTCCTGCCTGTCCCAAGAAGCATGAGCACTCCTGAAGGCTAGCCCTGGTCCCTTCACTAACTTCAACCTCTGGGGAAAAGAAGAACATTCTCACCCTCTTCCCTTAGCTCCAGAGATGGCTGGCTTCCAGAGATCCTGGGCAGACTAAAGTCCACAAGAGGTGCAAAGAAATCAATGGACTGAGGAAGATCCCATGCCTTCAGTCAGTGCTCCAACACATGCAGTTTCCCATTCTTATTAGTCAGTTATACCTGACATGCTGGGGCACAGTAGAACCTGTCTCCCCACTTGCAAGGCCCTGCTGCTCAGCCCACACTGGCCCACCCCTGAGTGCCCTCGACTGGCTTTACCCTACTGGACAGCTTCACACCAAAATCTGCCCACAGAATCACAGGCAGAGGAGTTGGTGATCGGGGCCTTCCTGGTTTCCAGGCCATATCCTGTCCTTCAGAAGCAGAAAAATGCAGCCTATAAATCCAGGATGAAGGAGCCAGCAGTGGCCCTGCCCAGCCAAGCAAGCCCCCTGGGGATTGCCCCCAACTACCGTATACTGGTCAACTCTACACAGCACCCTCCTCACGCCTCCAGGGCATCCCTGCCCGAGGAAGAAGTTTGTCAGTATAGGTGTCAGGTGTCCCTCAGCTAGAGGGGCATTTACAGTCTCCTGTCAGGAACACTGTTTGGAACTGACCTTTTCAGGGTGGGCTCGTCCTGCAGAGATGAGTATGTGCACCCCATAGTTTCTAACTCCCAGCTCTAGGGCTTATGGAAGAAGGCATGTTATATCTCTCTCCTGGAAACAGGCAGGGAGCCAGCAGCTAGGAAGTCGGTTTCTGTCCATCCTCTGCACAGTGTTGGCTGGGTTCGTTAACCCTTACAATGCTCCTGGGTACCCCAAAGTCCTCTTGGAATCCTTGTTGAGTCCTTCCATGCATTTGTCCCCATAAGCCTGAAAACGCTGAAACATCTGGCAGTTCCAACAGGGAGGAACCAGGACTCTGGGATGAAACCTCCCGTGATCCCCTGCGTTTGGGCACACACCCCTCCTCCTTCAGTAGGGACAGAGGGAAGGAGGAAACCTCCCCAGCCCCAACTCAGGTCTCCTTGGAAACTGTTTGTATCAGAGCTCTTTCTCCCCACATCCTCCCCCTTTCTCATTTGGGGGGAAAAAAAAAAGTAAAAGGAAGTCATAAAGGCTGAATACAGCTCTTCCAGACACTAGAAGGCAGTCTGTGCAGGTTGCTATGGCAGGGCCATCTCTCCATAGATGAAGCTGCATTGACCCTGCTACCAGGGTGCCTCAGGATCATATTAAATTAGATCTGGTTCTTGTCTTCCTCCTCACACAAAAAACTGGGCAACAGGGCCTAAGACACTAGTCTTAGCTTACGTTATCTGGGAGCATACTGTGCACTGCGAAACCATTGTATCTGACCCTCCTGTTGCTCAGTGCAGACTGCTTGGCAGGGTGGTCGCGGTATTTGCTGCTGAGACATTTCGTCTCAAGGAGCATCCCCCTCCCACCCTTTCAAAGAACTCAAGTATAAACAGCCCAACGCAAGAGGCCACAGCTGCCCAGAATGAAGCACAAAAGGTTCCAATTAGGGCTCTCCACTCCTAAATTGGGAGCAGGAGTCTCTCTGGTTCAGGCTTCAGAAGTCAACTGGGGCCCACTGTGTGAGAAAGATGAAAAGGTGGGTGGACAAAAGCACTGAGTCACTTGGACAGGGATGAACCAAGATATCCCAGGGTGATTCATTTGTTTCCAGTCCCAGGCAACACTCAGAAGGATTTCTGAAAACTGAAATTCAAATTTAATTTTCTGCATAGCAGAACTGGGACTTTGCCCCTGCCCTTCGCAACACATGGGACAGTTGCCTTTTTTTTTTTTTAAAGATTTTATTTATTATTTCCAGAGAGAGAGAGAGGAAAGGAGAGAGGTAGAGAGGGAGAGAAACATCAATGTATGGTTGCCTTTCACCTGCCTCCAGCCACAGACCTGACTGGAGACCTGGCTTGCCAACCTGGTTATGTGCCCTGGCTGGGGAATCGAACCAGCAACCTTTGGGTTTGCAGGCTGGTGCCTTATCCACTGTGCCACCAGCCAGGGCAGGACAGCTGCTTTTGAACAGCTGTCTCCCAGTGTGTAACAGCGAGTTCTCCAAGGCCCTTGGGAGCAGTACCTCAAAGTCAGAACGGATGAGAGCTGAGACACAGCACACAATGGCTGCAGAGCTTGTGCAGCAGCCTGGCTGGCACAGGACAAACTGACTTTGAGGCCTCTACCCTCCTAAGACAGCTCTACCAAATAGGCCCAGATTTCTTTATCACTGGTATTGCAGCCTCAGAGCCTTGGGACAGAAAACTATTGATTTGGAAGAGCTACCTTTTGTGAAAACAAAGTGGTTTGCTGGAACTTAAATAAAAGAAAGTAGACCAGCACGGGGGGGGGGGGGGGGGGG